>RXPK01000261.1:1168442-1464564 GCA_004143645.1 Protaetia brevitarsis | reverse complement strand
TTTAATTTTCATTAGTCTAGTTACTTACTTATTTAATATTTCTTTTTTCTTCTTATGACTGATTTCATAATCATTTTTGATTTTATAAATCAATAAAAATTACTTACTTACTTACTAAAATAAGAAAGTTATTTTACTTTACTACTTTGAAGGTGTCGAATTCACATTAGAAGTTTAAAAAGATTGTAATGATTCTGTTCGGTTGTATAATTGAAGTTTATGCAGTATCTCTAATATTAATAAAACTCTCCCATAGTGAGTCCGGCAAAGAGAACGATTTCTTCGGGTCGTATGCTAGACTCCTTCGATCGAGTGTGTACCTATCTACCTTTTGCTTCAGCAGTAGAACGTTAAGCAATTACGTACCCAAGTCCTTGTACGTGGTCGAGTGGATAGTATCGAAAATCGTCACCTTTTTCTTGATTAGTAAGCCTAACGTACGTGCTCCAAGCGTATAACCCGCTCCATTTAATTTTTATTCCCCACGATAGGTCAATTCATGGAAGTGGCGATGAGCTCGCGTTCTTCGTCCAGGAAATACTTCGAAATGCTGAGAGAACTGGAAGAATACATGATGCACAAACAATTGCCGGTCTCCTTGCAAAGACGATTGCTCGAATATTACGAGTTCAAGTTCCAGAAAAGTTATTTCCGGGAATCGGAAATCTTGAATATTCTATCCGGACAACTGAAACAGGTACAGTGAGCAGATATTGCATTTTCCCATTACACACTGGGGTCCATATCCTGTCATGATGGCATATGTTTTTGCTATCTGTTCCCTTCTATATCTCCCTAATCGATGCAACCGCTGTAAAAGCTCGTACACATCACAGAACAAGCGAGAATGTAATTGTAATGTAAGGCGAATGTAACCGATTGATAATAATGATCTTGCACGTAAATTCGAGTTATCTCTTACGAGTCAACAGGTTAACTGGCTAAGCTGACACCAGTGTTACCAGTGAATAAAAACTTAATCCGTTAGATGGCGCTTAAATTTCGCCAGATTTGAAAAAAAAAACATATTCGAACCAGTTTGATTTTCATTCTTAAATTTTTATGTGTATTGTGGCTTTCCCATGATGGCTGGATAAGATCGTTTTGAAAACACAATCGCTTAATTTTTGCTATAGTTACAGTGAATACAATGGCGGTAGTTCCAAGTGAAACCTACTGATTTGGTGATTTATATACACATTAACTGAAATAACAAGTTACCTTGATTTCAAATCTTAAATTTAGTTGAATTGAACTATAACTGGATTCGATACTCGACGAAAATGATCCAAACACAGCTTTTGAAACACTTATAGATACAATAAAACATAAATGTAACCAATTATAAATGGCGCAAAACGCTTACACCTAGAACAATAGAAAGGAAATGGATTACCCAAGACATTAAAAGGAAAACCGTAATAAAACGACAAATGTATGAAGATATGATTAAAGGAATAATAACTAAGAATGATTACAAAACTTATTGCAGAAATACGAGAGTGTCAAAAATGTGCTAATTCTGAATTCATCCTCAACTCTGGTAATAGTACCAAGGCATTATGGCAAGTTGTAAAGTTGTAAATGGAATTTTCAGCAAGTATATTTAACAAATATATGGAAGTTGGTATATTCACAGAAGATCTAAAACCAGCTCTGATACACCTAGTTCACAAAAAAGGAGAAAACTATAGACCGCTGTCCATCTCGACACATTTTTCCAAAGTTTTCGAAAAAATACTTTTTAAACGAATATATCGGTTTTTGGACAAATACAACATTATAAGTAAATATCAGAATGGTTATGTAACTGG
Source organism: Protaetia brevitarsis (assembly GCA_004143645.1). Lineage (NCBI taxonomy): Eukaryota > Metazoa > Arthropoda > Insecta > Coleoptera > Scarabaeidae > Protaetia > Protaetia brevitarsis. The sequence goes on along the minus strand of RXPK01000261.1, from coordinate 1,462,750 downwards.
TAGATCAACCACCACAGCAATATATCAAGTTCTATCAGAAAGAATTGAAGGTATTAACAACAGTCAGTGCACCTTTGGAATTTTCATGGATCCTAGAAAAGCATTCGATTGTGTCGATCATGATATAACTGTGTGCTAAACTTGAAGCTGTGGGTATAAGAGGTGTTGGGCTAAAATAAATAACATCGTACTTGCAAAATAGAAAACAAAGACTAGTGAACAATACTAATGGTAAATTCTCAAACTGGACGTCGTCATCAAGAGGAGTACCGCAAGGATTGGTGTTGGGACCTCTTTTGTTTTTAGTCTATGTTAATGAGCTACCAACACAAACTGAATGTAAAACGGTACTCTACGCCGATGATTCAACGGTGGTCTTGAGGTCTAGATTGGAGACAGTTGGCGCTGGGGGAAGTTTGTATTGGGGACTTTTGATAAATGGTGCACTCAACATAATCTAAAACTCAACATTGAGAAGACAAATATTGTGCATTTCAGCTATTTTAAACAAGAGCCAATCACCATTGATTATCAAGAGAAACAATTAGAGACGCAAAACACTGTTAAATTTTTAGGGCTACATCTTGACATGCAGTTGAATTGGAAGAACCATATTGACTGTCTAGCAGGGAAAATCTCTTCCTTGTGCTATGCTCTACGAACAATATCTAAATACGTAAAATGAAATGCCAGCCTGACAGCTTTCCATGCGTATGTGTGTTCGCGCCTCAGATACGGTATAGTGTTCTGGGGAAATTCAACCAATGTCTCCAAAATCTTCGTCTTACAAAAGGCATGCATCAGAGCTATGTTTCACCTGAAAAAAAAGGGAATCATGTAAAAAATTATCCCAACAAAAAAATATACTTACCTTAACAAGTCTTTATATAATAGAATGTGTTGTGTGAAAAGAAAAAAAAACTTTAACTTCTTCACCGAATGTCAACTGAAGCATACCTATAATACCAGAGGGATAAAAAATGGATACCTACTTCCGATACAAACAATAAAGGCGACTGTTAATAAAAGTGCTATCGTAAAAATAATCAAAGTTTTTAATCATTTACCGACAAACATAAAAGACTTACCTTTACGATTGCTAAAGCAAAAATTACAAAATATACTAGCTGTCAATGCTTTTTATGATATACAAGAGTTTTTTAGCTTCAAATTTCAATAAAATTACTACTTTTTTTTTTTTTTAAATATCTCACATAATTTCATTTTTTAACTCTACAATATTTGTACCATTGTTTGTTTGTATATATAAGTTCATATCTGTATGTAAGTATACACCTTCTATGTAAATTTACGTGTTCAACACATTTATATTATATATTATTATTATTATCATTGATTTTAGACGAAACAGGGACTATATTCAAATGAATTCCAACGAACTTTGATCGACTTGCAAATGCATTCAAACAGTTTGTTGTAATTATTAGTCACTGCTTTGAATTTACTATTGTTTTAAATCATAACAACACAACATATCATAGTCCATGTCAAAATTTCCGGATAATATGTATTTTTACGAAGGTTCACTAGAAATAAAGCTGATTTTGCTAGTTTTTCACTAAAAGAGCGGCCAGCGGTTGAACGTGCAACTCTCCTACTAAATACAATGTTAATTAAGCTAGAACTAGCGGGCAATCCGCTAAATTGGCAACACTGGCTGGCACGGTCGGAATCTAACGCAGGCGCGGAACTTAATTCGAAAGTTAGCAAATGAGTAGATTAACCAATTTAATGTGAATTAAGAAAGTTACCAGATTAATCATTTTTAACTACTCAATTAATAGAAATTAATAGTGCAAAAATTACAGAATTTCATAATTCGCAGCTCTCAAGAAGACGTGAGAGGAAATGAGGCTGCGGACGAGCTGGCCAGGCAAGGTTCGTCAAGGCCATTCGTTGGAGCCGACTCCTCTTTCGGCACTGCCAAATTGCAAATTAAAAAATCCATCAATGAATGGATACATAATCAGTCCAGAGAGTGGTGGCAAAAATCACCGGGACAAATACAGGCAAAAGAGTTTCTAAAGGAGCAGAGGCCTGAATTCACGGGAGATCTACTGAATAAAGACAGGAACACTGTCAAAATGATTGTAGGTCTCTTGACTTGTCATTGTAGACTGATTAGGCATATGTACAAAATAGGCCTGGCAGATGATGCACCTCGCAGATACTGCCAAGAGGAGGAAGAAACACCAGTTCATGTGCTGCGCCAATGTGAAGGCTTGCGACGAAGGACAAGGTTTTCTAATAATGGGGGAGGCGAACCCCACAGCTAGTAGCTACATAAAGAAGCTGCTCTCAAAGATGATAGGCCTAGTTAAGAGGGCAAAATTAGAGAGTGTCCTCTAGGAAAAAGGGATCACAATAGATCTGAAAAGGTCGTGGTGAAACAGGTCCATAGACCATCCCAATCCTAATCTAATCTAATCTAATCTCAAGAAGACTCACAAGATGGCGCACGCAGTATCAAAATGAATAAAAATTACATTACACTGTACAATTAAGTAAAAATATAAATGCATAAATATTTAAAAGAAAGACAAAATGATATGTTGGTTGAACTTTCGAATGAGAATTGCTCGCTGTTCGTGCACTGTAGAACTCAACCCGTCCTCATTACTTCGCCTTACATTCACCTTACATTCACGCTCGTCCCTGTGTATACGAGCCTTAAGAAGCTGCGGGTAGACTTGACAGTAATTTATAACTGCTGATAAAAATCCAAAAAAATATTTATTGCTCTGCTTAATACCAACTTTGTGTGTATGGTGTGGTCTATCTTATATTTCCGCAGGATTTGGTGATGCACAGCTGCCGAAAACTAGTGGAGCACGTTACCTTCTTCCAGAACTTGCCCATGCAGTTAATCGTACGCATCGTGTCCAGTTTAGCGATCGAGATCTTCATGGTGAACGACGTGATCGTTAAAGTTAACACTCCCGGCACTTGTATGTACTTCATCGCCAGCGGTTGTGTGTCTGTCTATACAAGAAACGGATACGAAGTGAGATTTTTCTCTGATTACGCTATCCACCATTTTTTTTTTCTCATACACCATTACGTGTGGCATGTGTCGTTTTTCATACTGATTTTGAAACTAATTTTAAATTTGTTCCTTCACGTCAGGGTTTTGAGAAAATATTTTAGCTTTTTCAAAAAGTAAATTAAATTTTACAGAATTTCAAAGCGACTTTTATGTAAAAAAGGTAATACAAGATATGTATATTGTACTGGCGAGCAATGAGTGGACATGTCTGCACATGTCCTTACCTGTTTTCTACGTCACAGCATTAAAACCACCCTCATTTGTGTTCCGGAGCCAATGAAATTAAGCATTTGTAGATTTCTGGCTGTGTGGATATACAGGGTGATTCTCAATATATGCGACAAACTTTAAGAGCTGATTGCTGAGGTTATTTTGAACATAAAAGTTCATATGAGTATATATCCAAAACGGTTTGGTTTTAAAGTTATTGAATGTTTAATAATAAATGATGAACTATGACTAACATGATATAATATCACAGTTAGTTCTTCAAAAACTATTGTGTTGAGAGGGAATTGTTTATTTGTCATTTCAATATTTGTCAGTAGTTGTCAGAGTATTCATTCAGTTTATTGCCAGTTTCTGTTTTCTAAAATGAATTACGCAAATGCTGATATGTGTGATATGCATTTCGTTTACGGTCTTGCCAATGGAAATTCGCGTGCTGCTAGACGTCTTTATAAGAACGATACCCGAACGTATCATCCCGCATCATTCAATATTTGCCCGTCTTCACCAACGTCTTAATGAAACGGGAAATTTTAAAAAATGGACGACTGATAACGGGCACCCTCTACAGTGAGAACTCCAGAAGTTGAAGAAATGGTACTAAATGAAATTGAGGAACCTACTACAAGCACCAGAAAAATTGCGTTTGTTTAAACATTAGTCAGGCACAGTTTGGAGAATATTGAAAGATCAACTGTTGTATCCATATCATATTCAACGGGTGCAGGCACTTTTGCCGGCAGATTTTCTGCAAAGAATGGCTTTTTGTCAATGGGTGCAACACAAAATCGCACAAAATCCTAACTATTTGGCTTAAATATTCTTCAGCGACAAGGCTACTTTCTCTAGAAGCGCGATTATTAATTTTCATAATAATCACATATGGGCTGAAGAAAATCCTCACGAACTAGTGAATGCCCGTCATCAACATCAATTTTCTTTGGTCACTTGGTGGGTCCATATTTTTTACCGATGCGGTTAAATAGCGCAATTTTCTTGAAGAGGAACTACCCCTACTGCTGGAAGAAGTTCCGTTGCAATTAAGATCACAAATGTATTTTATACATGACGGTGCTCCAGCGTATTTTAGTTTAGTTGCTCGCGAGTTTTTGGACAATGCGTATCCAGATCGGTGGATAGGACGGGGAGAAACACAACCGTGGCCTCCTCGGTCTCCAGACTTAAATTCTTTGGACTTTTTTCTCTGGGGTCACCTTAAATCATTTGTTTATACGCCTCCCATTGAAAATGTCGATGAACTGAAAAGTCGTATTATCGCAGCTTTTCAAACAATTCGAAATACCCCTGGTATTTTAGAACGGACTCGCCATCAGTCAATACGACGGAGGATAGAAGCTTGTATTGCAGTTAGGGGCGGTCATTTTCAACAGTTAGTATAAGTTAATTATGTTTTACTAATTATTTTGTTAATTTATAATAAAAACATTAATTATGTTAACTTACTATTAAACATTGTACAACTTTAGAACTAAGCGATTTTGGACATATGTTCTTATGAACTATTATGATCAAAATAACTCCAGGAATCAGCGCTTAAAGTTTGTCTCATATATTAAGAATCAGCCTGTATAAGGAGCTACGCACGGTTCGTTAGATTCAATTTCAGTCTGTTTGTAATATCTAAACTTCTTTTGCTTTCATAATGTCCCACGCGTGTACAAATAATCCCAACAGCTTCTGTTATGATGTGGAGAATTCACTATCCAACGACATCAGCAGAATATTATGCCTTTAATAGAAAATTTATATTTCCTCTATTTTGGTATTAAAATTAATTATCAGGACAAGGAATGGTCTCCTCACATTTGCTGCGCACGGTGTGCTGTTACTCTGAGGGGCTAGCCAAACGGTAAGAACCGTTAAATGCCATTTGCAAGACCTATGATTTGGTGTGAACAAATGGACCATTTGTCTGATTGCTATTTTTTTCTGCACGAAAATTTTCGGGTTCTCCAACAAAAGGAAGAACAAAAAGAGTTATACTAGTGTGTCTTCTGTTACTCGCCCAGTACCCCATTCAGAAGCTTTGCCAGTACCAGTACCTAGACTTCAAATTTGCAAGCTGTTAGCTCCAGGCACACATATTCCAGTATATCGTAATCGCCAGAAAGAACTGTCACAGTATTTTTAAACCGTAGAAGGTCTTTGATGCTGACAGTAGATTATCAACACAACCCAGAAGAATGGCGTCTTTTTATCGATGCCTTGAAATTGAGTTTGAAAGCTGTCCTCCTTCACATGGTTTATACGGTTGGCCACGCAATCGATATGAAGGAAACTCATGAAAATATTACTCGTCTTCTCGACAAAATTAATTACAATGTGTACAAATAGCATGTCAGCGCTGACCTCAAAGTCGTAATAATTCTACTCGGTTTACAACTGGGATACACAAAGCGCTGCTGTTTCCTTTGTAAATGGGATAGTCGGTCGAGAAATTCCTACTACGTCCTTAAAGATCGACCAGTCAGGGCTCAGTATATTCCTGGACAAAAGAATATACTTCATAAGACACTAATGGAACCTGATACAATATTTCTGCCGCCATTGCATATTGAATTAGGTTTGATGAAGAATTTCGTCAGAGCAATGGCTATAGATGGTTGTGCATTCCAGTACCTTCAACACAAATTTCCTAGTGTTTCAAATGCAAAACTTAAAGAAGGCATTTTTGTAGGACCCAAAATTAAACGTCTACAATAAGATGCACAATTTAAAGAGACTTAAATGACTTGAAACGTGGTGCTTGGAATGCTTTCAAAAGTGTTACTCAAAATTTTCTAGGAAACACAAAATCTGGCAATTACATAGCAATTGTTAATGAACTTCTTAGAACGTACCATGATACCTGGGCTGTCATATGGGCCTTAAATACATTTTTTTACATTCGCATCGGATTTCCCCGAACCTCGGCGACGTCAGTGATGACAGCGAGGAGATATTTTATCAAGGCATTTCTGTTATTGAAAAACGTTATCAGGGCAAGTGGAACAGTGAAATGTTGGCTGATTATTGTTGGGCATTGATAACAAAAAGTACCGTAGAACAGTATAAAAGAAAAGTAAAAAGAAAAACAGTCCCATGTAATTTACGTACCTAATTTATATTATTCAATTTATTATTCAATTACGTTTGTACCAAATCTGACGTGCCAGAATAATTTTTTATTGTTGTTATTACGACTGTAATGGAAAGTAAAACTATACGTAGTTACTAAAGAAAAAATAAAATTTGTTGCCTAGTGTTACCAATCTAACGCAACAGTAACTTTCATTGCAGGTGAAACATCTCGAGGATGGCGAATATTTCGGCGAGTATTCCTTGCTCAAGCACGGCGTGAGGGAATGTTCGGTGGTAGCGGTAGAGACTTGCGAATTATACCGGTTGGAGCAGGGAGATTTCGTTCGTGTTATTATGTCGTATCCGGATTTGATTGAGAAAATCAAGAAGCACGCCGTAGACAGGATAGAGATGACTGAATTCATCGAGGCTCGGTTCAACCGCAGAAAAAGAGCTCAAGCTCACGGGATGCCGAGACATCGGGATGAAGCTTGAAATTATTTATCATTTTATTTTCCTCATGTTTGGCGTTAAAGAAGAAGTTTCACTATGTCTGGGTTTGGCGTTTAACATTACAAGAGCAAAGTTCTTTTTTTTTTTTTGTTTTTCAAGACAAAGCACAATATTGATTAGCTCAATTCATAGAATTTACCTGGTATAGTGTTAGCTTGAGTAATATTTAATTGAGACTAGGGTTTATGGAGTATATGTAGATTCTACATGATTAACTAGAAGTGGAATAAGTCGTTGAACATGGTGAAGTTAGAACTATTTAATATTATAGTAATAGTAACAATAAATTCTGTAGCTACCACACTGTAACACTATTCTAAGCGAACATTAGACAAGATAGTGTTACCACTTACGATCAAATAAAAATGTAATTAGTTAAATGTGGTATTGTTCTTTGTATATGTGTAACACTCGGTTGATATTAACATACACAATTTCACCTTACCGAGGCTCGTCAGTGCTACTAGTTAACCTACTGTATTATACGGAAAAAAAATCGTATACTATTTTATCTATTTTAAAAAAAAAAAAAAAGAATATGAAATGTCATAATAAACAGTCAGACGATCCAGGTGCTGAAGATCTCTGCATTTTACAAATCATTCAATGGCGTTTTTTTTCATAATTTTCTCTTCAGGAAGTAAAGATGATCAACAGAAAAGACACCTAGAGATCCAATTCAAATATTAGAATATGATTATTAACTATTTATAGCACACTGAGAAAAATGGGTTAAGTAAACTGTTTACTTGAAAAAAAAATTATTTACAATAGATAAAGTTTTACTTGGAACTATTCTCGTTAATTAATACCTGCAACTAAACCCAGTTTCCCGAATGCAAGTTGTTACTGTAAATAGTGCCTTTATTAACGGCTATTACATAGCGTACCTGACGAATTTGTGCTAAGTAACTTATTACTTATGACTACAGCACATGGTTAGTAGAAGTAACAACAATGCTGATCGCTATTAAACTCATATATTTTCTTAAATAGGTAACAACTTGCCACAACTATGATTATTTGAGTTTCGCTGCCACCCCGTGATTGTTTTATTATTCCTGATTGGCCAATGCGACGGAGTAATAAAACAGTCCCCGAGATTGCTACGCGCGCAAGCGCGGGCTAGCGTCAAGTAAAAGTTACAGACGTGGGAAAAGGTCGTCGAAAAAGAATGGCCAAGGACTACGGCCATTGTAGGCCAGGTGGAACGCAAATATATTAAAAATACCGGGTGGTTTAACTTAAGGCCCCATGCGTATAAAGAATCCCAGCGACAGAAGAAGTACCGAGCCTATAAGCAATCGGATGTTTCAAGATTGTAGTTTTAAACCACGTGGTGGGATATTTGAATTCCCTATCATTGTGAGGAGATCTGCGCCCGCTGGTGAAGTTAAAGTGTGGATGCCGTCGCTAGTGATCCGACAGTCCAAGTGCCATCTGCAGTTAGGGATACCACGACGAAGTAGCCGTTTTCGAGGCGATCACGGGACATAACCTCCACGTACGCCGACAGGGGATCAACTCGCCGAGACAACGCCCAGTGCAAAGAACCAACAGAAACCGCAAGTTTACCGCCTAGGTACATTATTTCTTTGTTTGTTATTAGTTGTAACTTCAAAGCCAAATTTCTCTTTGTCCTTTGTTTAGATTTAAATAATTTCAATAACTAAATAACGTCTCAAGGGGGCCCCATTTACTTATGTTTTATTATTGCTTTGTACATTTTTTTCATTATTAAGGAATATATTTTATGAGTCATTACGTTGTAAATTGTTTAAAAAACTGTTGTTAAAGTGAAACCAATATCTTTCATTCATATCAGGTAGTCACTGTGTTTGTCCTATACAAAATAAAACTATTACTAATACTGCTTTTTATTTAAATTTATATTAAATATTCACTAAACTCCCTCGTTTCCTGCACTACCCATAAGTTGAACAACAAATTTAAGGTAAGTATATTATATATTTATAGCAAACCATTACCTTTTATATATCAGGTATTTAATGATACTGTTTCCTTATCACAAGTAATCCAAATAGCTTGCATTAATTGAGGTTAATAATGAAAGTGTGATAGCCATTACAGAATAGTTCACTCATAGCAATACATCTACTTGACATGAGTAAATCTTTTACTTACTGCAACTGCATATATTTTTGGTTTACTACTTCAGTTTAATTATCATAAGTAACTTCATAAGCACCGGTATGAAGCAGACCGTAAGTAACTTAGATTGCTTGTTGTTAGTATCAGTGTTAGGATCTCTTTTTTACTAGTGCTAAGTAATCTGTGCTTTTGTCCCCTATTCAGCTGAACTTTTTACTTACGATAATTGTATTTTTATTTATGGTTATTAATTTTTTTTCTCAGTGCAGATTTTGACAAATCAAAGTTTGGATCGATTTCAGAATATATTGTTTCACAGTATAGTTACATATTTTGCTTAAATTAGCTTAATAAGTGTTTTAAATTTATTTGTAATCCAATTCCATTGATATGTCAACATTATAAGATAGGGAAAATTGCTAGGATTCGGTTCTGTCCAAAATTAACGTGTACGCAGGGTTGCATACCCACCGTACAGTTAATTCTTTTGAATTGTTAATTAAATGTACTGTAATTTTGCAGAAGTATTTTTTTATGATGTAAACACATCTACTTTTGTTTTATAATGGGTATAATTTTTATTTATTTTAATTTAGTTTAAACATTTCATAGTTTCATTTGATCACGTGGGTATTCTCATATGTCAAATATCCAATACTCCCCTCATATTGATTGGTGTAATTGACGGACTTTTCGAGGCAGCTGCACTCTTGCGAAGACAATCGCAGTTTATGTCTGTTAGAAGTTTGCCATTCGAATCATTTATTAGCCAACCTTCGTGAGAGACCGACGTGGCTCAAGTAATTTTTATAAATTTTAACGGCTTTTCTGATAAATCCTATTTATTCAAATTTCAACTTAAAGTCATGATTATTTTAAAACAAAGTAAATTATATTAATTTTACCCACAATTTACCTACATAACTGTTGGGTAATTTTCTCCAACGACGATATTCCCGAGAAATATTCCTGTTTCTGAACCAATCTCCCGTTGAGGTCAAAGTGCCACGAGAGCTATTTCATGTGGATGCCTTCTTAATCAGTCTTCGTCTTCAATATGTATCATCTTTAGCAAATTAAATGCGAATCTAAGCTCCACAAATCTTCGTTTATTAATGGAATCGAAGCTACAGCACACTGAAATAGTAATTTAAAATTATTTGCAAACAATTCTGAATTGTGCATTGCTCGGTACGCAGTACTTGTAGTTTCGTTTGCATAAATAATGGAAGATTTGTACAAATACCTATAGATGCTACTAATTCTAAGTACCATATAATAATAATAATCGGATAAGCATGGCCTAAAATTAAAATTCACTAGAATACCTAAAACAATTTCAACACCGCTGTCCGGGGGTTAATTGAAAAGAACCTCATGCAACAGCACATGAGCAAACTTATGCATAGCTTCTATTACAAAACAATCGATGACCTACAACTATCATCAAAACTCACCTTCGGTTTCTTTGGATCTCCTGGCCTGTATTCCGAAACTGAAAAATACATCATCGCATACCAAGACAGAGTGTACCCAAGTCTAGCGTACCGAAGAGAGGTGATGGGCGTCCCAGTCCCGGACACGAGATGCAGAGCGGGCGGCAAGTCCCCGGAGACACTCATGCACCTTCTGAGCGCATGCGGAAGGTATGCTTCCACCCTATATATTGCTCGCCATGATAGCGCCCCGAAAGTATTATATTATCATATCAGATTGTCATCATATTAATGGAATAGATAATAACTTACTGATGCCATATGCAAGCACCGAAGTACCGTCAGTTGCCGAAAATGACCGAATAAAAATCTATTGGAATTTCCCCTTCTCCACATTCGCCCAAATTAGTGCAAACAAGCCGGATATGGTAGTGCTATACCACGAATCGAAAACGATGCGAGTGGTTGAGATGTCATGCCCTGGTGACAACAATATAGTTAGCAAAGAACTAGAAAAAAGTACAGGGACTTACTCTTTCAATTAAAACTCAACTATCCTGGATTCCGAATCACGTTCGTCCCCTTCATCATTGGTGTACTCGGTGGAATAAGCTGTAACTTTAATAAGTATCCAAAGAATACTGGAATACCGACATTGGACACACAAAAACTTACCTACAACATGCAGAAATACGTGATCCTGGGATCTATCCGCATCCTGCGTGCCTACGAGATGAACCATCCACCACCCGAAGGTTAAGTACATACTGACCCATCTGTTAGAAGCAGACGTATGTGTGGTGCATATTGGGGGAGACTTTATTCGCGAGCTGCAGCCTCCGGCAGTTTATTAAAATAATAATAATAATAATAATAATAATAATAATAATAGTATTTATTGGCAGTAAACACGTGAACATGTAATAATTAACATTCATTACAAAATAATATTAGTGCCAAAAAGACTAAATCGCCTTGCTTTTAAAATAGCAGTTGGCGTTCTTCCTTAGTACATAATACAAAAACTATAACCGAGTAGTGAGACAACCTATATTTCATATTCATGTAAAAACTAATTCAACAAAATACAGCAATTACAAATTATTGTAAAGTTAATAGATGCTGTTTAAGTTGATGTCTAATACGGGAGATGGGCATATTCATACTTACGTTGGTAGAACATACTATTTAGGACTTTGGCCACTTTGTAGGAAAAGTGGCCAAAGTCCTTGAAAATCTCATTTCTATGCTTGGAATTGACAAAGATAATTATGGCGGTATTCCGGCCATGCGACTGCTATCTGAACCTAACTTTATTATATAGATATGTTGGTCTTTATGCCTCACATCTTTACATATGATATTGCCGAGTGTAGCATCCTCAGGTTAGTCATATTCAGTGTTTCAGTGTCCCTCAACATCCCGGAAACTCCCCTCCTACCCTACATTCTGTGGACAAAGCGCGTGCAGCTATTTTGCACACGCTGTAACCTCAATTCATGGTGTTTTGTTAAACACTAGCATAACTGTGTCCGCATAATTGAAATGAGCCACACGAGCGACTGACACAATATGTACCTGGTGGGGTACTAAACAAATGTCTGTGTATAAAATTGGACTTCAGTGCTAGAATGCCTTTTGATAAGATGAGAGGTTTCTGTCTAAACGTAGAGACGTGTCCAACAACAGCCAAGATCTTTCACGCATTTAGCTTTTTCGTAAATGTATTAATTACATTGTGCACCAATGCCATAAAATTCAAGCTGTAAGAAATAAATATCCGATTAACTGGAAGAAAATTTACATGGACAAGAAATGCCTAACTACCTAGCCTAAAATGTTGGAGCAATGATACTTATTGCACCATCTTTACACTTACTTACACAACACAGGTTAGGCAACTATAAGAGCAGAACTTTGAGTCGTTGGGTGAAAAAATGCAACGAAACTAGCCAGAGAAAATTCGTTGATGAGTTTGACAAGTTGTGTTTATCTCAGGGTATGCCATGAAAAAAAAGAAAACTTCAAATTAGCTGTGATTTTTAGTAGTGATGAGCGCTATTTCACGAACTGTGATTCTTTCATGGTGATTGGAGAATCACGGATCACGGGCATGAGTGGAGAATTCTAAAAGCAGTGATCAGTGATTGCGGTAAATATTTCGTTTGATATTAAGTAACGATCAAAGGCGCGGCTGGGCACAGCATAACGGCGATCACTGTTTGACGATTAGCAAGTAAACAGATAATATCGGTGAATTAACGACCTTCAGGATTTGCAAGTAGTTACGTTGCAGTAAAACTGTAATTACCGGGTGCCTATATAAAGTGGAATATATCAAAATTCAGTGTTACCTGGAAGACGAAATAGTCCCTAGAAATATAGATGTATTGCAGTGGTGGTCAAGCTATAAATGTAATTACTCAAACCTTTCCGTAGTTGCAAATACCAGAGAAGTTTTGCGCCTTGGCATCATCAGTTCCGTATGAACGAATATTTTCAAAAGTTGGACAAATCCTGAGCGATCGTAGAAATTGCCTAAGTGAAAAAAAGGCAAATATGGACTTTTTAAACTTAAGTGTTTAAAGTATTGTTATTTAACATTTAACATAATATTTTGTTAGTATTAAAGCAGAAAAAATTAAAGTAGTAGAAATAAAGTACTTAAAGTTTTTTAGGAGCATCCCAAAAATATGTAGGTCAGCCTTAGGAAATGCAAATGTTAATTGTACTGTTATATTTGCAAAAACCATGGAAAAATTGCAAATTTTATTACCATACATCTGAATTAGGTTGTAATATTAACTGTTTATTCGCATATCTAGAATATAAAACATCATTGCTTTTCGCATCGCAGTTATGTTAGCTAATTTTATTACAAATTTGTAAAAATATAAATTTGAGTTTTTCCTTTGATATATAAATGTTTTCCAAAACAGAAAATGTATATGGTAACTCTAACGCTGCGAAAAGAAAAACTCGTCATCTCCTAACCTTACTAACCCATGAGAAGTATACACGATTATACGAAGATATGATATCGATGAGTCAATACAGTGATCGCAATCACCGTTTACAATCACCGTTATTTATAAATCACATTCACGACTCACGGCGTGATTTAAGAATCACCGTTTCGCTCATCACTAATTTTTAGTGTAGATTTATTAAATTGTCCGCTACATATTTAGTTGCATACTTAACAGTTTACATCTCAATGAAGTCGAAGGAATGCTCCCTCAAAAAATGGGCGAATGATATCCCAGATACTGACGCATCTAGTTTGTTCGTGATTTGTGAACTAGCGCAGCCAGTACATCTAAAAAGAGTAGATGAAAATGTCAACATCACAAATCACAAACGTCAATTCTGACTTAGCACTGTTTGTATAGGTACTGCACATCAAGATGTTAACAAATGTTCGCAAGGTGAGCGCAATCTCAGTGTGGTGTACCCAATTTCTACTATTTAATGAATCATAATTTCAGTTCCAGAAAGATGGTCACATTTGTCAGATTCCCCAAGTTCCAGAGGAACTTTTCATGTTCGCACCCAGCGATTCGTTCACTACGAGAATCAAACGATTTATCATCCGCATGAAGATGGCTAGCTCCTATCATGCTGGCGGCTGGAGGTACTTGGCCAGCCACGCGGCGATCATGCACGAACACAAGCGACATCTCAAGCATCTTCATATCATACACCCTTACAGCACGTTCAGGTAAACAAGAATAGTGTGAAAATTTGGGAATTCGACCTCCTTCCTCAAATTTTACAGGATGTATTGGGAAACCTATATGATTTTCATATACGCGTCACAATTTGTGGTTATCCCTCTGGAACTGGCCACCTACTACACAGAAGTACGGCAACAGATTTGGAAATATTGGTTTTGTATACGAGCGATGTTAGATATAGTCTGCTTGGTTGATATCGTTCTGCATTTTTTCACCGGGTATATGAGGAAGAGTAGAAAGGAAGTTGTTTTGGATCCAGGGAAAATAGCAAGGTAAACACGCTGTTTCTCGTTATTCTGTAATAAGAACTAACAATGCAATACAAGTATACAGGGTGTAACAGCAATATAATATTGCTGGCGGATTTGATCTACAATTTAAAAATAGTATGCAATATACAGGGTGTTCCAAAACTATCAACGCGTGAAAGTTATGTATTTTATGGTACTTTTTGAAGTTGTACACTAAGAATCAGATCAATTTTATTGAAGGTTCCCTAAGTTTAATTTTTATAGTTTATGAGATATTTCAATTTGTTTAAAAATGTCTAGTATCTCGTAAACGAACTAATTTAGAGAAGTGAAATGAAAACCGTAAATAGCAGATCGTTTGGCTGATTGAATGCGACATTCAACGAAAAGAATTGTGGCTAATTAATGTCGAATAATAGTGGTATAGCAGGAAACAAAAACTTTTCTGCGCATGTACAGACTTTTTTTTTAGAAAACGTAACTAAAATTTATTTATGCAAATATTCAAATTTATCTACTTTGAAGTATAATAAATACCTGTAGAACTAATATATTGTCATGAATTAATCATTTGACATTATTTAAGTGTAAAGTTACTTAGTTTTACTTTTATGTATTAAAAAAAAATAATGATATAACAAAAAAAAGGATATGTCAGACGATTTCCAGGTGATATAGGCAATCTCTGCATTTGGCAAGTCCTTCAAGGCATCTTCCTTCAGAATGTTCCCTTCAGGAAGTTGAGACGGTCAGTAGTGAGATACCTATACATCGAAATTGAATATTAGAATTTGAATAATATATTTTTTACAACAGATATTGATAGATTAAAGTTCGATCTAAGTTCAGTGCGAATGAACATTTTTTTTACAGTGTACTTATTTTAGGTACTTAAATTTAGTGTAATAATAGTTCTATACGTGTTTGCAATCCAAATGCATTGATATGTCAAAAAAAAGACGGGGAAAATTGTTGGAATTCGATTGTATGCCAGGTTGCATACTTTTTGTACAGTAATTAATTCTAAGATTGTAAATTTGACATAGTAATAAGTATTGAATGTGTGTGTGTGTGTATATGGAAGGGTGATATTACACTGCGACCTAAAAGATCTATCGTGTCCCCTGTTCTTGCTGTTTTACAGCTGGCCTTCCAATCCTATTCCTTTCAGAAAGTGTAGGATATCAGAAGACCCTAGGTTAGGTAAGTCTCCCTGTTCGATTTTACGTGCTTGCAGGTGCAACACTCTTGAGTTGCACAGTGGTACGCAATTTGAGAGGGGATGGATGCCATCCTGTTCCCCAATCTGCTCCAGTCGTTTTGCTCCTTAACCCTGACAAGATGGCCTTTCCCCTATCCATCACCTCGGGGACGCGCCTGGTAGGTACTCCCAACCCTCAGGAATAAGTATTCAAACTTTTTAAATGTATTTTTCTCATTATCTAGAGACATAATCGCCTTATATTTATTGTCTTATAATGAATGTAAGGTGATTCCAGAATTTTGCAATAATTATTTATTTTAATTTTCTGTTAACATTGCATAGTTCCATTTAGTCACACGGGCATTCTCATGTATTAAATATCTTATATTCCCATCACTTCGGTGAAATTAACCGACTTTCTGAGGCAGTTTGCCCCCTGTCGAAAGACAATCGCTATCGAAGTCTGTTAGAGTATTTCAATTCAAAAGGATTCACTAGCCAACCTCCGTGAGAGACGGACGTTTCCCGATTAATTTTGTAAAATTTAACGGCTATTTTGATAAAATCCAATTTATTCTTCCAATCTAAAAATGATGGCTAATTGTTAAACAAAGTTTATCACTTTAATTTTACCCAAATTTACCTATAACCATTGGATAATTTTCTCAAACCACGATTTTTCCGAGATATATGTTCCGTGTTCGAGCCATTCTCCGTGTTCAGATGTACGAGGGCCCCCATTTCATGCCTGATCTGACCTGCCACCCTGAGGCTCGCTGATTTAGTCCCTCCAAAGGTATTCCTCATCCATATTGACCTAAAAATAAACGTATTATTTTAATTCTAATCTAAATCTTATTATTTCATTTTAATACGTTGGCAAATTTTGGAGTTAGGAATTTTGTATAACCGCTGAACAGTTTAGTGGAAAAACCTTTATAACGTGGTACTGCTTATGTTAATAGTTGATATGTGTTCATGGCATGAACAGAGCAATTTTACCATCAAATGTTGGACATTCTGTTTCACCGGTCTTTTAAGCATAGATTTACTCATATGGACGTTCCAAAATGCGGGAATTTTGAAATTGAATTTTAAACGTATTTATATTTCTGTGGTGAATTTATATTGCAAAAAGTGAAATTACTAACAAAAACGTTATTGTTATACAATAAGAGAACCCATTTAACTTACCTGAGATTTATAATATTCTTATTTATGTTGTTTTTACACGGTTTCATATGTCGAGCCTTTCATTAGATAAAATTGTTTGCACTTAAATGTTTCCTTTATCGTACAAAATTGATCATAAGTGATGTACATGAATCTAATGCGCACGATTGAAACTAAACCAAATAAACATGCATGTTGGAATAGAAGACATTTTAACGACATCCTTCCATGGCATCTCCTCCCATACTGAAGTATAAGAAGGGTTAACTAGTCATTAGCAATTAGCAATTAGCACGCCCTCTAACCTGTTTCAACTGGATATTCTCATGCTATCTGACAGTTGAGAAGACACACTTATGATTAAAAAGAAATGAATATAGATGACACTGGGATGTTTAAAATTTGATATTGAGGGCCGGTTTCATAATAAATGTCACTTTAGCACTTTAACAAAAGTCTGTGCATTATTTATGGGAACTTTAATTTAAAGTAACTTTAAAGCTTTAAAGTGACATTATGAAACTCACCCTAAATAATTTAATTAAAGTATTATATTTATTTATTTTTTTTTTTGTATATCGGGCTCTATGCTACTCTGTAGTGTTACAATATATATAATTTTATTTAAAAATTTATTATTGACTACAATACACTTATGAAATTCAACCGTCTGCATCTATAAGATAAGCAGGAGCGAATCATTTTTCGCTTTATGTAGTTTGCCTACCTTTGTTTCAAATAAAAAAAGGTCGCTTAAGAAATACATGTGTGTAATAACATTTGTTTATTTTTCGACTTTTGGCCAATAACTAACATACTAGAAACCAGTGTGCGTGGGTTGGCCACCTCTGGTGCAATAGATACTTCCTAATTTTTTCGACAATTTCAGACACTATTGCAGGACGTTGTTCATTCCTGATTTGGTGTCAACGATTATGCATTATACCGAAGCGTCGATGCTTGTGATTGAAATCCCTTACATCGTCATACACGCCTTGAAATGCTTCGCATTGCTCAGGTTCTGTAGGATGGTGACCTTTTTCGAGTATTGCCGAAATCTGGGGCAGGTATTCGGCGTCCTAACGCACCCTTCCCACTTCGTATAATGCCTCTAGCTTTTTTCCAGCAACTGAAATCGAATTTCGCAGCTTACAACATAATCATGGTGGTGTTTTGTTACGTTTTCTTCGTCCACCTCATAACATGCACCAGTATCTTCATAGATACCCACAAGGCAAAGTTCAGCGTTAAAGAGCACTACCGTTGGCGCTACGCCAGATCGCCGCCCGACTTTTTCGACAACTACTGCGTAAACCTGTTCCGTGCAGTGATAATGATAAACACTATCAACTATGGTTTGGACCCGTTAACTGCAGTGACGCGGATTTATATTGCCTTTACATGGATTGTATCTAAAATCATAACTATTTTTATAATCGGTAAGGAACTTTCAAATAAATCCCTAGCTGCTTAAATTGATCAAAATCGTAAGGATAAACCATCTTTACGATTTTTCTCAAATTAAGTAACCATCATCAAAATCCTTACAAAAGAAATTCAAATAGTTTCCATTAGAATATTGAGAAATTATTTTTTGAGAATTAAGAGAAATAATTAGGAGAAAAATAAGAGAAATTTTTGTGTTCGGTTAATTATATTTATATTACTAGTCAGCAAGCAGATATACCGTACTTTTTTTTTCATTGCACATATATTTTTCCCATGTATAACTTTAAAATAAAAATTGTTAATGCATTCGCGAATAGGCAACCAGCTATACTAGTTTATAATATTTTATCATAACGATTGATGTGACGTTTGGCACATTCTGACATTTCATTATAATATATAATCACATGCCTCTTTTACCTTTCGGTGTAGAGGTAATAATAATAAAATTAAATTCTATTCTTTTTGCTACATGTGTGTTTGATTTTGAGTCAAATGTACAAAGTCCTTCCATTCTTTTCTATTTCCCGTTAGTTTTTTTGCGTTTATCACCGTTTGTCCTCTTCTCAGTATTGCCCCTGCTACCACTTTATCCCACGTTATCTTTGGTCGTCCTGGTCCCCTTTTGATTATAATCCTCGCCTCCATTACTTTTCTCACTTCCCTGTCTGCCTCCATTCTCTGTACAGGCCCCCACCAATCTATATATTGCGAGATGGGCTCTACATCTAGTTCTTCCCTTATGTCCGTGTTCCTGATTCTGTCCCTATGTGTTATTCCCATAATGCCTCTCAAATATTTCATTCCCATGCCTTGTATTTTGCTTTTGAGTCTATCTGTGAGAGCCAGTGTTGGGCAAGATAGGAGAAGTGAATAAATTTCTACAGCGACTAGATACACTCGTGTTTATTCGTGTCATGAGTGGGGAGCAGTGTTAACTAGTGATTTACACAGAGCCGACAACACACGAGTATGTCTAATCACTGTAGAAATTTATTCACTTCCCCTAACTTGCCCAACACTGGTGAGAACCCATGTTTCACTTCCATAGGTGAGTATAGGTCTGTATATTGTTCTGTATACCGTCATCTTAGTTTTGTAGCTTATTTCTTTTTTAAATATAAATATTTTCTTCATTGAATGGTATAATTTGACAGTTTTGTTAATTCGTTTGGTAATATTTATGTCTTGGTTTCCATTTCTTTCAATTGTAACTCCCAGATATTTATATTCAGAAATTTGTTGTATCTTTTCCCCATCAATGTATATTCTTATCTGCTCTTCATTCCCTGCTGTTATCATCATTTCCTTCGTCTTTTTCGTGTTAATTTTCATGTTGTATTTTTTCCTGCATTCCATTCATTTATATTTTTCTGAAGTTTTTCTTCGCTACTAGCCATGATAACCAAATCGTCAGCAAACATGCATTCTGTAATGTCTACTGGTGCCAAGTGTCTATGTCCTATATTCAACTTTGTTAATTACTTACATTCTTTCAATACTATAGCAGTGGGCTTAATATACCTCCTTGTCTTAGTCCTTCTTTAGTGTTAAACATTTCGGACTTTCTATTTTTACTTATGACATAGTAAGTGTTGTCATTGTACTTATTTTTGATATTTCTAATCAATTTATCATTCACCTTTCTTTGCTGTAAATATTTCCCAAGCTGTTCCTCTAGGGATTCTATCGAATGCCTTTTCTAGGTCTAGAAAGCCAAAAACATTTCATTATTAATATTATTTTCTGTCGTGTGCACTGCCTATGATTAACATTTTGATTCCCTAATCAAAAATTAAATTTAACTATGAATGAAGTATTAACAGCAGGCGAGATTTAAAAAATAGTTGTGGCTTTTGTCACTGGTGCCATTTGTTTTACAGCAAGCAAAATTAACGATGAGGAAATAACATCTATTAACTTTACAAAAAGACATGCTATGCTTAAATAATACAAGAGTGTAAATATCTATTAGACAATAAACAAGCTAGGATGATATTGTGGAAATCATAATAAGACATACACATTCCCACTACCATAGAATATAACAAATCCATTACGAAAGTTCTTCTCATATAATTTATCGCCCTTAAAATATTGTTAAAATAAAATTCCATATTACATCTTAGGTATTGCTGTATACTGATTGATTTAGATGAAATTGCAAAATGAAATTTACAAAGAAAAAGAAAAATAAAATTAGCTAGCTCAACGGATAAAATTTTTTTAATAACGCAAAAGAACTATTAACCTCAGAGCTACCCTCGCGAAATAAAGCTTTGAAATTGTGAGTGAACGAAATCTGACTTACTTAAATACCCGAAAAATTGAAAAGATTTAAAATAAAAATAAAAGAACAGAATTTTTAACCGAACGACGTTAATTAACAATCAAATTTATTTCGACAAAGGGTTAAATTACAGATTGTGCAGAAAAAAACCTTGAACTGATGGTTCTGGCCTAAAATAAACACTGCACTTGACTCTAAATTAAAATTGAACAATACTATTTCGTATGCAAAGTAAAAAGTTTCGTTTGTTGAGGAAGATCATCCAAAATCTTACAATTTCAACTGACGTGGTATCAAATTAAAATAAACTAAATGCAAGGACAAAGCTTTTACTCACCCAACCGAGGTGATTGATAATTAAAAATGAAACAGCAAAATTCATATGTATCAATACATTAACAATTATTACGAAAAGAAGTCATTGATTGACTAAATTTTTACAGAATTAAATTTCAATATCAAATGAATTACAAAATGGCAACAATGATATACAAAAATACGTCTACACACGTCAATAGTCGAACAAGAAAGTCCTTAACAAAACTCTACAACCGTTTTTCTGAAAATCGTACAACGCAGTCGTATAAACAATACGCCATAACATTCAATAGAATCCGCATTAAAACAGTACACGCAAACAATAGACAAATAAATGAATGGAATTAATTAAAAAAACCTAATGCTTAATTAATTAAATCATACAATAAACTCTTTAACTAAATTTATACAAACAAAACATAAAATTTGCGAAAAACTCTCGGTAAATTGATTCAGCTCGGAAGAAAGTAAACAAAACAAAATATGCAACCAAAAATACACTCAGCAACTTGAGATGTCTATACCACAGCAGTATGTTTCCGCCTTCCCCACCGACCATGCAATACGTTTTATGCATTAATGAATTTATTCATAGAAATTGAACCAACGGAATACTCTCTCTCTCTCAGCAATCTGTTCAAAAATTATCTTATAAAAGGCCGAGACTCATGACGTTATTTCATGCTTTCATTATTTCTCGGCTCCGAAACTTTCTCTGACCTTTACTATTTACTAGTGATTCTTTCACAACAGCCACCATATTCACAGCAGTCATTTACTTTACAATGTATTTGCATAGCGGCATCCAAAGGGAACAAGAGCTTTCTTCAGATTTGCAACAAAAAACGAAATTGCAGTCTCAAACAAATTGGTTTTTTTGAGTAAACTAGGTCTACGTTTTTTCTTTATAAAAAGCTTTGATTTTTAGGTTAAATCAGGTTTGCTTTTTGTTAAATGTTTTTCAGTCCTCTAATACTTGACCAAACTTACTAAATTCTCTGAACATCGACTGCATTTTATTATTATTATCATTTCATTACATATATATACAATCTTAGTCCTCTTCTATCCTATATATGTATGTATATAAATAGAAGGTTGATGTTACACTGCGACCTAAAAGATCTATTGTGTCCCCTGTTCTTGCTGTTTTGCGGCTGGCCTTCCAATCCTATTCCTTTCAGAAAGTGTAGGATGTCAGAAAGCCCCAGGTTAGGTAAGTCTCCCTCTTCGATTTCACATGCTCCCAGGTGCAATGCCCTCGAGTTGCAAAGTGCTACGCAGTTTGAGAGGAGGTGGATGGGTGTTTCATCCTGTTCCCCACAAAATCTACATTCCTGTTAATATGCGAACATTGTTCTTACTCAGGTTGATGCATTCTGTAAACCCCTTCTGGTTATTTTCCCAGAAGTTCCCAGAAGAATTTTACTTTGCCTCATTCCCTGGAGATTTTCCCAGTAACTGGATTTTCTCTGCTCCATTTCTATTTTCAGTTTCTTCAGTACTGTACTGCTACTTAACCCGCAAAAGGGTTCAGGCCCTACAAAAGGCATTCCAGCCCCTTTTTTTGCGAGGTTATCCGTTATTTCGTTTCCTTCCACTCCTGTGTGACCCGGAACCCACAGGAGGGTTACTTTATTTCTTTTGCCTAGCTCATTTAATTTCCCTAGGCATTCCCAGACCATCTTGGAACTGATTTCATATGAGCTCAGCGCCTTGATGGCTGCTTGACTATCAGACATGATGATAATCTCCTGCTTCCGATAGTTCCTATCCATATTGAACTGAACACATCTTTCAATAGCGTGTATTTCCGCCTGAAATATACTTGGATATTTTCCCAAGCTTTCGAAATATGCGGTTCTAGGCCCATATATTCCTATTCCAGTTCCTTCTGCCGTTTTGGAGCCATCAGTATACCATTTGATGGCAGCTCTTCTACCCTAAGGTGTGAGGAATATACTTAATCGGCTTCATTTGTCTTCCCCATATACAAATTTCCTCCACTTCTTCCTGTTCGCCGCTAGCGCCGATGCTTGATCCTTTGTCAGCCCTTTTTCTCTTAAAATTTTCCCATATCCTGGTCCCACGTTGTCTGGGGACATCCTCTGCCTCTCTTCTCTTGTCTCCTCGCTTCCCATATAGTCGTCCCAGGCCTGGCACCATCCAACCTTTTTAAGTGACCAAACCATCGCAGCTTACATTTCTCTATGTGTTTTGCTGCAGGCTCTACCTTTAGTTTGTCTCGAATCGTGTCATTTCTTGTTCGGTCCATTCGTGTAATGCTTAGCACTTTCGGGAGATATTTCATTTCTACGGTCTGTATTCTACTTTCCATCCATTTTGTTACGACCCAACTTTCACACGCAAACGTGAGAGTGGGCAGAAATACAGATAAAATAAATAAATAAATAAATAAATACACTTAGTTTTGTTTTCCTTGAAACTTCTTTCTTGTTTAGAAATTATCTTTTTAAACTGTGATATAATTTAGCCGTACTCTCAATTCTAGCATTTATTTCGGTGTTCCGCGTTGATTTGTTGTCGATATGACAACTCCCAGATACTTGTAGCTATTTACTTATTCTAAGGGCTTGCCATTTATTTCGATATTTAATACTCTATCAGATTTTCCGATGACAATTACTTTTGTTTTCGCCTCATTAATCTTTAATTTCTTTTCAGTAAGTTTTTCATTCATACACCCAGATTTCTTTTCAGCTCTTTTTCGCTCCTGGCAAATATGACCACGTCATCTGCAAATGCACATTCCCCTAACTAGACTGGTTCCATGTTTCTATATCCTATAAAACGTTTAGATGTTCTGCTGTTTATTTCTTTTATAACATCATCCATTACTAAATTGAATAAAGTAGGGCTCAACACTCCCCCCTGGCGTACACTTTCATTGATTGGGAAGTCTTCTGATTGCATATTATAAGTTCTTATATAGTTTTTGTTGTTGAACTTTATCATCATTTCATTACATACATTAATTAAAATATTCACTATTACAATCTTTTTCATAAATGTTTACTGTAAGTAATATTTGAATGTTCCAAAAATATTATAAGAGAATATTATCCGCATATTCTTACAGAATATTCTACGGTAATTCCATTTGCACTTTGTACAGGAATATTTCCAGAATATTCGTGCTACTTGGGCTGAGAAGCCACTTCACCACGCTCATTCGCCTAGACCCTTTGTGATCAACTTTATTTAAATCAATATCATCTGCTTTAGATTATTCATGAGATTGTATTCGTTTACTTAAAGCCTCCTAAGTGATCCAAATAATAATGCTACATGTATTTTTTAGTTTACATTATGAAAGTAGTTGTTACCAGACGTTCAGCGAATATAAAATACATGGAAAACATCAGGCAGATACAAGAGTACATGAGACACAAAAAGCTCTCGGAAACATTGCAAAAACGAATCCTGTACTACTATGAGTTTAGATTTCAGAAGAATTTCTATCGAGAATCCGATATTCTCAACAGCGTTACAGGCGCATTAAAGGAGGTATGTACCAATGAAGACAAAAGTCTTAAATCAAAATTAAAGAGAGAAATATTTAAATACCGAAGAAATATCTATGTCAAATTTGAGTCAAAACTTTTGTCTTGATAGTACGTGCAAAGCATCTTTGCACCACCTTATGCCATTCCATGGAGAAATAGAACTCTTTCCGTTTCAGGAAGTCATCTTACACCGTTGCAGGAAACTGGTTGAAAACGTCGACTTTCTGAACCAGTTACCACCATACCTGCTCGTCAAAATAGTGGGCTATTTGAAGTATGAGTTATTCATGGTGAATGACGTGATCTTCAGGTACAATACTCCAGGGTATTGCATGTACTTCATCTTGACCGGCTCCGTAGCTATCTACACGCAACAAGGAAACGAGGTAGACGCTCACAGTTTATCGCTGTTGATAAATTGAAAAGATGGTAGAGAGTTGTAGGTGGCCCATTTAACGGACGGAGCTTATTTTGGCGAGATCGCCATGCTGATACCAATTAATAGATTCGCCTCAGTGATATCGGCGGAGATTTGCGAACTGTACCCGATTGGATCGTAAAGATTTCAATAGGGTTATAGCTCCACACCGGAATTTAATGAAGCGCTTGCAGAAGATTGCCGAAACGAGGTTGGCGCAGACCGATATTATGATGAAGAAGATTCAGGAACACGTAGAGGTTTCTTTTGAGGATGCGACAAAATTTATTGATGTGTAGTGAATGGGCAGAATTTGTAGTTTCATTTTGTTTAAATAAATAATAATTGTTAAAAGCCAACGTGAGTTTTCGTATTAATCTTATTACAGAACTAATTTTAGAATAGGTTTTTTGCCTGATTACACTGGTAACCAAGATTTTTGTTTCAAACACAAAAATGCCTGATTCCCATACACTTTTGCATGTTGAAATCAATTATGTTTTCAGAATTTCCCTACCAGCCTTAGTTCTTATTCTTATTTTTTTTATTTTTTATTTTATTTTATTTCATTCTGGGAAATTAACAGGGCAAAGCCCCAAAATATTTCCCCTGCTAATATACAATAGTGTAGACATAAAAAGACAAATGAACAGCAGTGCAATAATTACAAGAGGCAAAATAATAATACTAATTAGCTAAGTGTTAATTAAAGTTACTCAGAGCTACATTAAACAGTAACGATAATATTAATAAAGTAAAGTATTAAATTAAATAACAACATTACTA
This sequence comes from Protaetia brevitarsis, assembly GCA_004143645.1. Taxonomy (NCBI): domain Eukaryota; kingdom Metazoa; phylum Arthropoda; class Insecta; order Coleoptera; family Scarabaeidae; genus Protaetia; species Protaetia brevitarsis. The sequence continues at coordinate 1,437,160 of RXPK01000261.1, read as the reverse complement.
GAAATTTTATGAATGTTTCATCTCAAACAGCAATATTGACAATGGTAATGATAGAAATAGTGCTAACCATTGTAATAACAAAAAAGATGAAACAATGCGTAAGATTAGACTAAAAATTTACAAAGACTATAAAGATGAAGAAGATGAAGCTGAAGAAGGGATCCGGAGCAGACTGAAAATAATAGACTTAAATTTAAGCATGGAATGAGCAAAAATGTCAATCCTATTAAATCTAGAGTTATATGTATTACATAACCTATAGATGGGAGAGTTTATGCCAACACACGTACGTTGGATAGCCAAGTGAAAAGTGAGTGCATTCCTGCTTGAAATACGAGGGATATTAAATTTAATAAGGGGTTACCAATACACGACTATCTAGACCATTACATAAAATTTTATATAAAAACAGCATATCGGCCAGCAATCTCCTGTCCGCTAGGGATATCATGTTATAGGCGGATAAACGTTCAATATAGTTTTTGGTGTTTTACCAAATTTATAGTCCAAAAATTTAAGGAAACCTTTTTGGACTGATTCAACTCTGCCTTTGTGCACAGCATAACATGGCTCCAGATAACGATCCATACATTAGCACACTCATAATCAGTGATCTGAACAAATGGATAATACAATCAACACTAGTAAATGGCTTGGCAATGCGGAAAATAAAACCAAGGAGCTTGAAAGCCCGTTGCGTTATTCGGTCAACATGTTGTTGAAATGACAGTTTCGCATCAAATAATATGCCTAAATCATTTACTACATCCACCCTCGTGAGAGGGGTGTTGCACAAATAGTAATTATAAGTAAATTTAAATTTTCTTTTTGTGAAAGTAATGCTCTTACATTTTTCAACATTTAGTAGAAGTTTATTTGTTTTACAATAATCAACAAAAGAGTTTAGATCACTTTGCAAACGAAGGCAGTCATCAACAGAATTGATTTCGTTATAAATTTTTAAATCATCTGCATAAAGTAAGAATTTAGAATTTTTGAAAACATGAGCGATATCGTTAATAAACAAAATAAAAAGAACAGGGCCGAGGTGCGATCCCTGTGGAACACCGGAAGTAAGCTTAATGTAGTTAGATATGTGCCCATTAAGCACAACAGCCTGGGATCTATTACGTATGTAAGAGGTAATCCATCTAAGCAAGTCGCCACAGAATCCACATCTTTGGAGTTTATTTATTAATATATTATGGTTAACCTTATCAAAAGCTTTGCGGAAATCTGTGAAGACTACATCCACCTGACCAGCTGAGTCGACAACCTCATGCAAATATTGAGAGTATTCAGTTAATTGCGTAACAGTTGACCTACCCGCCCTGAACCCATGCTGCTGCGAACAAAGGAGATGAGAGACAGCACCAGAGATGTAAGTAGTGACAATTTTTTCAAAAAATTTAGGAAAGACACTAATTTTTGATATAGGTCTATAATTGGTAACATTGCCAACATCCCCATCCTTAAAGACAGGAGATACTAGAGCCTGCTTCCGTCTATGTGGGAAAACACCCTGACTTAGAGACAGATTAAAAATAAGGAGCAATGGTTCAATAATAGATTCGGCACAACATTTAACAAAATAGGGGGAATACCGTCCGGTCCAGATCCCTTCCTGACATCAATAGCCTTAAGTTCATTAAACAAGGCAGAACGCCCAATAGACTTATATGTAATGCAGGGGTAATTAGAGTTAACATTTTCATCTGACTGAGGAGTGGCAACATCCTGCTCGAAAACAGATTGGAAGTACTCACTAAATAAATCACATACTTCCAGCTCCGAGGATGCAACCCTACCACTATAAGACATAGAGCGTGGAATGGCAGATGAAGACTTTTAGATTATACATAATGCCAAAAGTTTTTGATATCAGATTTAATATTGCTTTGCAATGAAAGAAGCCAGGATTATAATCATTTTTTATGCAGAACTTTAATCGCCTTCTTAACAGTGAGAAACGTTTCATAATCTGATAATTGGCGGTATTCCTCCATCTGCAATGCGCTCTGCGCTTATTATTGTAAATTTGACCGTTGATGGTTTGTACCACGGTGGAAATGAAAATTTGCTAACCAATTTAGTGGGAACGAAATTATTAATAATGTGGTTAAGTTTTGAGTAAAAAATATCAACAACTGCGTCAAGTGGTTTGTTACAGAATAAAATGTCCCATGAGATATTACGTATTTCACTATTGATTAAGTCATAATTTGCCTTACCAAATTGTTTAAGCGAACGTTCACAAATAGGATAGTACAACTTCTCACTGTCGGCATAAACAAAAGTAAAAATTTATGATGAGGGTCTTCGTAACAAAAGGCTCAGTAGACGCGATCACCTCAATCAGAGGTTTGTTGCATAATAGGAGATCCAAAACGCGATCATTTTGATTAGCAATGGAGCAATATTGTTGTAAATTTAGTAGAGATATCATATCTACAAGTAACGTGTATTTTGAAAGGGCAGTATTAACCACAGGACGTAGATAAGAAATTCCTTCATCCTGCAACCACCTGACGCTAGGTAAATTAAAATCACCAACGATCACGAAAGTGTCATTTAAATTTTCATACATCAATCTGCCTACATTATCAAAAAATAATTCTAATCTAGAGAGATCAGAATCAGGGGGAAAATATGCACAACAAATATTCAAATTAACGTTATTTTCTTGTGAAATAGTTACCCAAATATCTTCACAGATCGTGCACCACTGCCTTCTGACTTCACAATTTAAATTCACAGACACAGCAATTAAACACCCACCACCAAGTAACTTAACAGAAGATTCAGCAGACCTATCACGGCGGTAGACATTATATCTACAATCAAAAATCTCCTCTGAGTAGATCCTCTCAGTAAGCCAGGTCTCCGTACAACACACCACATCAAAGTCAGACGCACAAGAACTTGAAAAGAAATCATTCGTTTTAGTTCTAATGCCACGCAGGTTATGGTAATAAAAAGAAATCACTGTGTACCAAAGTGATATAGATTAAAGTAGGTAGAATAATATAAGTTAGGCAGTCAACCTCCCAACGTCAAGACTACCCTCTCCAGCAATCAGGTGAATCTTCGAGTTCTCGGATTTACGTATAAATATGTTGGCATTTTTCACCCAACGCAAGAGAAGTTATTAGACCGAGCAAATGTGCGGGCTTTCCAAAAAAGTTGCTTATTCAATGACGTTAGGTGTTCATGCACAAAAATTCTGCCTCGCCGGTACAACCAATGCGGAAGCATCAATACGCCGGACATACGGGCATTAGAAAGATAATGATTTCTATCTCTTCGTGATAAAAACTTAACAACAATATTTCTAAATTTACTAGTAGATCTATTCCCCAAACTAACTCTATGACAGATATCTATCATCCTATCATCGAAGTTATTGCCGTTCAATCTGCCAATTTTGACAACAATATCAAGGACATTCTCATTCTTATTTTCCGGGACTCCAACTATCTCAACATTATTAAGGCGTGAGTACTGTGTTATGTACTTATGTTAGTACTTATGTTCGAGCATATTCGCTTATCCACCTAAAATATGCATGCATAGATAGTATAAGAGAACATGTCTTTACATTATATCATTTGTCGCCTAGAGCTCGGAACTGATCAAGCAGCATGCAATGGTTAATGTAAGAACTTGTCTTGACGTGTTAAAACCGGCAAACCCCATTCCTAGATAGCATCTCTTATTATTTCAGTTGTGGGCTAGAGCTCTGTTAATGAACATATACGCTGACGTTGTTAATGTTTTAAAGAGTGTTGCGTTGTGGTGCGTTCAAGCTATTGTAGTGAAACTCTTTTTGCTACATTTGTGGCGAATCGACATTTAAATATCAAAAACGATCTTTAACACCTGTCCCTAAAAACTGCTATGAGCAGTATTTCAAGTGTAAAGTAGGTAATGCAGACAAAAGCTGGGCTCTCCATATTTGCTGTGTGACATGTATCAGACTTCTTACAGCGTGGGAAAAAGGTAAACGACATGAAAAAAACTAAGTGATCGGGGTTGATAATTTACTAATGAAAATTTTAAACGCGGACAAAATTTACAAATAAAAAGAAAGCGTGCAACTTCGCTTTTGTTCTCAATCTGCTGTTTCGGCCATGGAGATCCTCTCCGATCCTAACAGATCGTAGCCTCTGGGCTGACTCGGTACTATCCGAAGCAGATGGTCCACTTAATTCAAGGAAAGTAGGATTCTCCAAAGGAACTTAAAAAGGTCGCAGAAGTCCTCAGCCGCACGGGGGTGTTCAAAATCTCACACAAAACGAAGATACCAAAATTCAAAGAAATAAGGGGTATTGAAAAAAACCTCTAAAAACACAGAAACCTCAAAGTTAGTGATTTTAAAAGAAATGACAAGATCTGCTTACCGTTAAATAACGAGGTTTTACCACGAAGAGAAGAAAGAAACAGATATGGCGTTACAGACGCGCGGGTTCTCAAATTATATCCCAATTTATCGGACACATCCGCTTTAATATTCACTAAAATTCCACACCAAACACCAGCGAATATACAGCCAATGAATATTTCCAGTAAACTTCCAACTAAATCCACAAATGTGTGAAAATATCCAAAAATTCCGAAGATAGGAAGTATTACTCGTGAGAACGCCTCTAAACAACCACACAGAATGGCCAGCAAGCCGGAAGGAAGGAAATCGTCACACGACCAATCAGAAGACAGATAGATAAAATAAAAATACAGACATAGAGGTGCCCTCTGACGTCGAAAAGATGTAAACACAAAATAGGGCAGATGAAAGGAACACGATCGATCGGCAAATTGAACAGATCTATCAAAGCGTGGGAATCGATACTACCGGCATGTGCAGAACAAACATATCTTAACCTACCTAGAAATGAAACGTCAACTGTCAAACATGGGAATTGAAGGAATTTACTAAAATTGAAAGAAATTAAACGAAAATCTAAGACTGTAATAAGTGTTAGAAACTGACTGTAAGTAAATGAGACTAAAAGATCTAAATTCTAGCTAAACCGCACAAACAGGGGAAAGAAAACAAAATTTGAAAGCCAAAAATTAAACGATAAAGTTTACGTTGTGAAAATACAAGACGTAGGAGCATCTCTGAAGGTAGAGTACGGAAATAGAAAAAATAGCGTTGCAAAAGCTTGTCGAAAAGACTAGCGGAGAACTAATTCGAGGTAAGCGAAGTAAAAAAAACCGTAACACTAGGCTGGCTATATTAACAGTATTTTCTCCGAACAGTCGTTTCTTCACACACACACACACTTATGGTTAGACAATGAATTTGACGTTAATTCCATTCAGAGTTATCTGCAAACATTTAAGCATAGAGCTACTTAGATTGTTCAACAAAGAGTTGCTCATATCTCAAAATCTATTAGAGTACTGATACAAAATGATAGAGGATGATATTTACTTCCCAAATTTCGAATTAAAATACAGGTGTTCTGTTTAAGAAAATTGACTTTTCTGCATTCGAAAATATGTCATTTGATTTCTCAATTTTGAACACCCTGTATATTAGAATGCGAAGTGTGCGTACCATTTCTTAGAGTTACATCTACATTCATAACATAGCAAATTTGCAGTCTCTACTTGCAGTATTAACCGCGATATTAATTTCAGAATGAGGCAATGATTATTACTAAAAAAAAAGAAAATCTTAAATAACTCAAAAATGGCAACATGTAGCTATAGGAATAGCTAATAAAGACTGACGTATTTATGGCCGTAGAATCCAAAAATGTAAAGAAAATTATATCATTCTATTAAAAATAACAAAGTTGACGTCCATTTCCGGTCAACCGGAAGTGATATTTTGGTTAAAGTATTCACATTTATAGTTCCAATCGAACAGATAATGGTGCCAAAATCTCAAATATAAGTAAATAGTAGAACATCATAAACTTTTAATGAACCACTTACGTGGAATACCTGTATATGTATGTAATGTAATATGTAATAAACTATTATTATTATTAAATTTTTCTTTCGAAAAATCTATTTTCAATAATAAACAACCAAGAAGTAAAAAAAAATAAACAAACTAAGCAGATATAACAAAATCAAATAATTTGAAAGAAATAGCGAAAATGAGTAAGAAATGTAAGAATAATTACAAGAAGCACATTTGACTAATTGTTTGACAGTTATATAAATTGTTTTCTGTCTTCACTATGATTACTACTACTACTATACTATGATTATTTACTGTAGCTGAGCTAGTGAGATATGGCTAACACTGGGTCTCTTTACAAAAGGACAGGTTTATTAACAATTATTTAAAATATTATTGGATTTATAATACATAACAAACATTGTAAGAAAGCATATTGTTCAGCAATCTCAGTTAGTGCTAAAATATTTAGTTTTGAATTTGATACATTTAAATACTTTTTCGTTGCTACTGCCTGAAGCTGTGTTACAGACTAAAAGTGTTAGCTATATTTCAATAAAATAGAACAACATTGGATTACACAGGCGATAGTTGAGATATATTTCTTGAAAATACAATAAACGGAGGGTTAATAAAATAAGTAATTTCTTTGCGAAATTAATTGCTGTAAAAATGTTATAAATAATCTTAAACTGTTTTTGGTAATTTTTTAAAACAGAAAAATATTTTGTAGTAATACAATATTTAAGAATACTAAACAACAACAATAATGAATACATCAATAATAGTGTGATTAATCAATGTGAAAATCACATTGTTCAAAAACTCAGGAGGCTGATTGACATATTGTCTATTGCTAAAGCAATACTCGCTAGCATAAATCAAACTAAGTAACTAATATCGTAGTAATAGGTAATATAATTTTAAAATCCATCGCCATATGTTTTCTTCAAAAAAGAATTATCTATACATAACATCAAACAAGTTAAATACATATATGTGTATTTCTAAATGGTGCCGTCTACTCAAGAGGCCTTTTATTTGTTATGTATTTTTTTGCATTAATATGTATTTTGATATTCGGTATTTCTAAGGAAATACCGCCACCGAAATTCCAATGTGTTTGTTTAATGTATAAACATTTTTCTCTATATATATTTGTATTTCTGTTTAAATTTTTAGTCTTTACCTTTGATCGCAATAATACACACAAAAAAGTGATTTATGGCTTTGATAAGTGCATATATCCTCTGAAAGCTGCATTTACACCCAAGAAATTTTAAAATTCACGATTGCTGGTGTCCCGATTTTTCCTGTGAGAAGTGTACCTCCTACACCGAATTTATGTTTTGTTGTATGATTATGTAGTTAGTATGTAAGGGCATCCAATAAAGACTATATATTATTATTATTCTATTATTATATTCAGGATTTAATATGGAACACAATAAACTATATATATATATACAAAATGTTTCGTTAAAAAAATATCTACTATTCCTTTCAAGCTTACGGATCACTCCGTGTCCGTAAAAATATTCTCAAATTAGGGAGCTATTATAACAATATCCATTCCAATTATTAAAATTTTAATTCAATTAACAGTTACTTATTAAATGAGCTTTGCCATTAAAAAAAAACTTAGCTGTGTATATAATTTAAACTGGGATCTCCTTCAATGGGTGTCTGCAAAACTTTTCAGCAGTTCAGCTTTAACTAACTACTAATAGATGGCGCAAGAGTAACACTATTGTTAATATCAATCAATACACCATATTGATAAGCTGTTTATTATTTTTATTTAAGTTAATAACTTATATGTAAGTGTATGTTTTTTGGCGTCTTTTATAGCTGTCCAATGATCACAACTTTTATGAAAACGAGGAGTATATTTATCGTTGCTGATAATAAGCATTTTAAATGTGAGAATGAATCATATTATTGCCATTATTATGTTGGTCACGATATGTCATAATGTCATTGTTTGGTCAAGTTTGTGGTTAGGTATAATATCTAGGAATATTTTCGTGTAAAGAGGCTCTTGCGAAATCGCTAAGAGAAATCCAATACTTTATCGTTCGTCTGCATCGCACTGTCGTCGAACAGCGAAATAACCGGTTCTTTATTACCACATGCATCTACATAAGTATATTTATTATAACGAGAACAGCAGCCTTGAACGTTCATCATGTCTATTTATGGTATTTTAGCGCTGAATTATCTAATCCAACACTGAATCGCGTATTTATGTGTGATGGTCATCGTTTAGCACTTAACGATATAATTAGCAATAAATTGGAACTCAGTCTATTGTACCTATCCGTCCGCAAGTATAGTAAAAATTTCACCGTTATATTATGAAGTTGGCATTATCCCGGAAACTAGATCGGATTTTTAATCGACGAAGAAATTTTTATTCCGCGAAACATGTAATTCTTGTGGTGTATCGAGAACTCGCGAGAGATTTCTTCTGATTTATGTATAATTCCAGGCTGCTGCTTGCATCGGTCCATTGCATCTAATTGCTCCATATACGTATAGGTGCAGGGTGTCAAGGTTACAATAATTTTACGCTTCTAAAATGCGTGCAATGTTAATGTTCTTCTTATGGTATCCATCACGATCGGCTGGATCTCTTGGACTACTTGCTCACGGTTAACGCGTATGTTCTTTTCTGGTGCGCTCTGTTTGTCGAGGATTATTCAATCGCGTTGGCGATTTCGTTATTTTGCAGGTTTTAGACAACGTGCCAATTTCGGCGAAAATCTCTTGGAAAAAGTGTCAACACGCAGTTGTCAGAATCGCGATCGAAACCTAAAATTTTGGCTTTTACGTATGACGCTGAAATTCACATATTCAACTATCTTTTATCCATGTTTTAATTGAAAATAAAAAAACACAAAATCATGTTTGCTTGCTTCTCTTTTTTGTGTATCTTTTCTAGACGTTCACAATCATGTTCTTTGCGATTACAGCGCAATCTGTACGAATCGAAAAAAAAGTTCAAACAAAAACTACATACTTGATGGCGTAGAATCCGAATCTGCAATACAAAATGGGGGTTCCCATTTAAGATTTTAAAGTTGTTCCCCTTCCCACTCTGAGGGGGTGAGGTGGGGGACCGAGTTCGACACCATTCAGTGAGCCCCCTGCATTATAACAAATCTTATTAAGATTTTTTTTGATTTGATGTAGTGTTTTAGAGATATTCCGTTATCTCAAGGTAACAAACTCACCCAGTATATACGAGTTTATTTTATGGCAACTTGATGCAGATATGCCAGCGTTAATAATAGGCCCAAACAAAGAAAAAAGGTGATGAATATGAAGAGGAAGATAAAGATGAACAGGATGAGGAAAAGGAGGACGATGTAGAAGAATAAGAAGACGAGGATTTGGAATTATATGTAATAAGAATGTATTTTTTTTTTATTTTAAATTTTATTTATATTTCAATTTATGGTTTTCCATTTTTCTTAGATTTTATCACAATCAAGCATTTCTAAATTAGAATTTTCACTTTCCATAATTTAATGAAACCCCTTTCGGCCTATTTTCTTTCGTTTTCGTTTGCCCTTTGTTTAATTTCAAAATTAAAAATTAAACTTTAACCTCAATGTATACTTTTAACTTCATAAAAAAAAATTGCAAATATTTCTATTACATATGTCAATCTTGTACAATTTTAAATGTACCCCTGAAGAAGATATTAATATAAATATAAAGCTTGGATTAAATTACAAGAAGTTTTATTTACGCTTTTTGACTTCTATCCTACAAAATATTTTACCACACTAATATCTACACAGTCACTAACATTTTCAACGAAATTTCAATTTATGTATACTTAAATTTTTCAAAATTACAGTATTTTGCATTTTTGTGTTCTCTATTAATCGTTCATAAGTTAGAAACAGCAGTAAATCAAATTAGCACACAGTACAATAAAAGTTGCATTTTCCTGTGATTTTGTTCTGTTGCTATGACCACCCCGTACTCACAAGGAATGTGGCATTTCACAAATCCATAGTCTATAACCTCAATATAAAGCTGCTAAAATTTTATTAAAATTGGGCAACTGTTTTAAATTTGGGAAAATTGAGGATTTTATTGTTCTATAAACCAATTGTAGATATGTTAAGAGGATAATTATATAAATAGAAGTTATGGTTTGCTGTATAAACAATAATAATTTTTAAAATCAAATACATTAATTGTAAATATTTTTCATCATTTAATATTAGAGAATGATTTGCTGGATTGGGATTTTTTTTTGTGGGTGCTTCTTGCATAACGCCCTGGCAACACTGCAGTCATTTTGTTCTGTTTGGATTGATTCATAATTCTTTTATTCAATTATATCATTACATGAAATGTTTTCCCAAAGAATGGTGTATTTAGGATGTCTCACTTCTATTTTCCCAGGTATTTAATTTAAACATTGATGTACCATCTTTTACAAGTATATGCGAATTGAAGTTCCACAAATCTTCGATTATTTATGCAACCAAAACTACAAATACTGCGTACCGAGCAATGCGTAATTCAGAATTATTTGTAAATAATTATATAAATACTCTTTCAGTGTGCTCTAACTTCGATTGCATTAATAATCGAAGATTTATGCAGCTTCGATTCGCATTTACTTTGCTAAAGATAGTACATAAGATTCTGTCTTAATTAACATCCTCGTACTCTTTCACCTCCTCCCCATTTTTTTTTTTTAAATTATACCCCTTGTTTTCTTAAGTATTCGGTAGCCGGTAGGCTTACTTGATTAAAGTGTGATTAAACAATAATGATAGAAACTAACAAATGCCATTTGTGCAATTAGAAAAAAAAAGTGTTTCCAGTTTGTTTCTCCTCTTCCTGCTATAGTGTTTGGATTAGTGCTCATGCTCATAAATTGATTTATTAATAAAAACCCAGAAATATGTTGGCTTTATTTACTCCTAACTAGAGGTGCGCATTTTGGCAATTATCTCGGCCAGGCCCGGGCCATCGCACTTGCCAGTCCAGCCCGCCCATCAGCCCGCCGCTTATTCACTGATTGCCCTTTTAAAAGAATAGCGTTTCATTCTATAGGAAAACTAATTTAATTTAAGAACTTGGGGTTTTTAGGTGAAGCTGCAAATATCTATAATAAGGGCCAATTGTACGAAGGCCGTTCAATGAAAGATCATCGTTGAATTTAGTTTACTGGAAAAATTGCATTGTACGAAGCAAGTTCAGTGTTGAACGATGCGGCAAAGGTATTTAACGCTAGGTTGCAAAGTCAACTGTACTATGAGCTGTAACAACATTGTTCTAAAAATATTTGAGCAGATTATTGTTGTTGTATCATTTTCCAAAAATGGAGTATTTAGAAGAATTAACCGATGATGAAGATTTTTTTGGAGTTTGTTGATCATGTAAGACACCCGAAGATTACGAGAGCGACTAAATCACTTCGAAAGGAGGAGTAAAGGCGAATTCAAAGCAAGATTTAGGTTGTCAAAAGATAGTTAAATATGTAATAGGTGAAATAGCTGATACAATTTCAAATAAGATAGAAATTATAGAATGTATTTGTTTGGGCATTACATAGGAATCACTATTTTATGTTAGGTACATATGTTTATCAGAAGTCATGCTCTTTCATCCCCGGAAATAGTGTTGCTTACATTACGATTCTCAGCTACAGGATGCTTTCTACAGGTAGTAGGAGACTTTGGTAGCATTGATCAAGTTACTGCGTGTGTAACCGTTATATAAAGTAATTAGACCTATAGCTAACCTCAATCATAAATTTATTCAAACGCCCCCAACTGAAGCTGATATATATGCTCTTCCGAAAGGTTTTTTTTTTACAATAATATACCCAAGTAGGTTTCTACGGTGTATGGGAGCTCTATACTGTACCATATCAAAATCATTTCACCTGGCACTAATAATGCAGAGGCATTAAATAGGAAGGGCTACTTTTCGTTCAACTGTCAAGTAATATGCGATTCGCAATTGAAAATCAGAAACATGTGTTTAGATGGCTAGTAGCTGCCCATGACGCTCATATATTTTGATTTTGCAATTCAAATAAACTGGCTGAGTTTGAATGTGGTGTTTATGGAGATAATTTGCTTGTCGTTGATAGCGGTTATGAAATAAGGCCATATTTAATAAATAATATATTTTTTTCTCATTTCTACTGCAACAGAACACAAATAACATGAAGCATAAGTATGTTTACCATAAAACTAATCAATCTTATCTCCAAATCTCCAAGTGGTTCACACAAATTGGAGCGAATTGTCTAGTTCGTTTTCTTCACCAAAGCAAAATGACAGCAAAATGACAGAACAATGACATAATGATTTCAATTCAACTGAACCGTTCGGAAAATAGTTTTGTACAATGCACTTAACGTTGAACGAAGATCACTGTTGATCTTACGTTCAACTGATCTCAGGTTCAATGGAGTTTTGTACAATTGGCCCTAAAGAGTTGTAGCAACTAGTGCCGGTGAACATGTTGACTTAATAATTATGTAGAACATATAATTTACACAATATTTACAATCCAAATAAACATATGACATTGACTTATATTTAGTGTTAAAATCAAAAACTAAAGTTTGATAGAAAGAAATATAAATTAGAAACCTTGGATCAGAATTAGAAATTAAAATATGTACATGGTGTTTAAAACTTCGCCCTTAAAGTTTGAAACACCATCTACATATTAAACCAATTCCTATCTTCCCTTATAAGAATTATGGACTTGAGTCAAGAGATGAAGAAAGAAAATGTTTGCTTTTGAATCCCATCCAGCTTCGAATCAAGACCTTCAAAAGGGGCATCGAAGTATATTCGATTAAAAAATAACACTGTCTAGGTATAAAATTCATTATTTGGCCAAATAATTTAGACAACTTAAAAACTAAGAACATGTTTCACAGCAAATAGTTTAAAAAATTTGTAAAATAAAATTAACTCTTTTTTTGCACTAAAAAATGTGTAATTTTCAACTATCTCAACTTCTTCGCAAAATAAAATTAGTGGGATTCCAGGCATACCTTTATTTCAACATTATTTTTTTTCAAGCATTATCCCTGACAAGTTCACCTTATAATTCAGCGACTCATTATGCAATACAGTGGCAGTCAACCTACATCATCTCAACTAGGGTGTGGACCAGAAGTTCTGTACCCTTTCATCTCTGATAAAGCGGCCACGAACAAGTCGTGGGGGGGGTGTTGTGAAATTAACTTAGGTTACGTCTTCAGAGGAGATTGGTGATTGCCATTTAAATTCCTAACACGAAATTAATGAAATTTGAAGTTTTACCTTGGGAGAGGATGTTGAAGTGGGTCGTCACATTTTTTAGTCTAAGAAAACATTTACATGTCTGGCTCGAGTTAGAGGGGGTGGACGATCTTGGAGTATTATGCAAACCCGCGCCTGGTCCCCTGGTGAAATATTTCCCCGGACCAAAACGGATCAGCCCGGCCCATTCGCACCTCTAATCCATAATTATCTTTTCATTCTTTAACAAATCATTTTTCTATAACTATAGATCATTTTAATAAAAACATCTTTATCCAAATATTACTCATCGTGATCAGGTAATTTACTTGCAATCTATCCTAATTAACTACCATAATTAATTGGACGCATATGCCTACCCACTTACGTAAACGTCAATGCTTGTGAAATGAGACATCAATCATCATCAATACACCGTAAATGATAAAACATTTTACATAAATTAATATGGATTCGATGTGAAAAAGCGCCGGAGACTTACAATTATAGACGACACAACAACGTTCATATATAAGCGACGACATACGATGTTTGTCACGTTAATAAGGGTTAGCGTCAACCCACACTGTACCATACATGGTAGCAGAAGTGTTCGATTTTCGAATGTGGTTGAACGGCATATGGCCAGGGGAACGCATATGGTGATAGTCTCGATAGAGGCGATCTCTTACGTGTTCGGTATAATCTACAGTGCTATCGAAAAGTCTGTAGCTCCATGCAACTGGAAAGGAAGGAGTTAGATTGTATATAGGAATAAGTGGGTGTGATGTAAATATGGTAATTAGCAATAATCTACATGAGTGATTGTATAATGTAGGTAGCTGTGGCAGTCAGTTATAAATATAATCCGTAGTTAAGTGTAAATTAATAAGTTATTTGTAAAGTATTGAGCATGAATTTTAACGCCCTTGAGTTGTATAGTGCTGCGTCGTTTGAGAGAAGATGGATGGGTTTTCCATCCTGTTTCCCACAAAATCTGTATTTAGATTCCTTCACTAATCCAAGTTTACTCTAATGTCCTTTAGTTTGCAATTGGTTTGAAGGATCCCATAATTGATAATGTTCTTCCTTAGACTGATACGTTTAGTAAATCTCATCTGGTTATAGGTTCTCATAGTAGTTCTAGCTTGCCTTATCTACTAGAGATTCTCCAAATAGTTGGACTTTCTCTGCTCTATTTCACTTTCTACTCGCTTCAGTATTGTACTGCTACTGTTTTCGGCCTAAGAATGGATGTTCACAACTCGTTCTTTTTCCCGAAGAATTATCTTCCTTCCTCTATACGTCCCGCAATTCACAGGAAGGTTACCTGGTGTAATTCTAGTTTATAAGGCTCTCTCAGGTTATTTTGGAATTGATTATGTATGAGGCTCAGTGGTTTGAGGCTAATTGTTATAAGTATAATGCATCTTTCAGTAGCGTGTATTTCTGCCTGAAATGATGATATGATTAATAGTAATAACAAAAATATAATAAATCATAAATAAAGCAATTAGTTGTTATTGTGTTTGCGCCCATGAACAATTCTTCTCAACCTGGGATTGAGCGTACTCAGCATTTTTAACTGACGCTAGCCGAAAAATTAATCTAATTATCGCGTTATCCCCTCTAGACACTGGGACCTCTTTCGCTAATTGATCCGTTCTCTCATTACCGAATGAACCCACGTTAGCCCTAGCCCAAAAACATCCTCCTCACACAATATACCCCGAGTATCAAAAAACAGATCGGATTTTTTTAAATTCCTTAACGACTCCAATACAAATAAACTAGCCGGAAAAAGGTGAATAAGCGCCAGGTAGAGAGCGATTCTTCGATTCAATTCTGAGGCAATAATCTTAATTTAAGAAAGTTATACGGTCCTTTCTTAAGTCACATTCGTTAAATTTACCTATGTAAACTCATTGTGTGATTGGGTGTTGCCAAATTTATACTTCTTTTGAGCTGTTCGTCTGACCTAAGAAAGCACTGTACAACTATTCTCAATTAAGATTATCGATTCAGAATTAAACAGAGATTTGTCCTACGTGGCGTTTGTCCGCATTTTTCTGTCCACCGTGTGTAATGTACAGCTTGATTTATTACAACAAATGTTGTAAAAATCCATAAAAATTTCTAATCCACTCGAACAGTGCCTATAAATTTGTTATAAATAATACTTTTTAATTTCGAGGGATGAATTCGGCCCCCTAAATCTACTTGCCTTTCTAAATCACTCGGTTCTAATTTAATTCCCGCTATTGTAATTAAACCCTCATAGCTATTTTACTGGCGTCCCTACGAAATCTAAGTTGCCTTAAGTGTAAATCCACTGGTAATATACCCGAAATAACGCACGCCGTTTCTGCCGAAATAGATTCAGCACTACTTCGATAGCTGTCACTAGGCTAAACTATCGAATGAGATTGTTTCTGCTTTCACGGATCGTTAAAGCACCTCCACAGAATTGGACACTGTAATGGGATTGAATCCCAATTACATTTGATGGACAAGAAAGTAGTAGGTAAAGCACATCTTTGTCGCTAACCCATTGCCATCAAAATCAGAAATGCAAGTGCACAAAGGGCTGCCATTTAAAAGACCTCAAGAAAATCTCATTGAAAAAGATTCCATGGTACCATCGAAACCATACCGACAACAAATTATTTTGAAGTATATGTTAGGTCATAATTGCTTACGCATCACTCGAAAATAAAACAAAAGTGAAAAAGTAATTATACATATAAACAAAACCTGATTCTGTAAAATAGAAAGTTCAATGCTTAAAAAAACAATCTTTTGCTAATTCTCTGAACACAGTAAATTATAATTCATTAAATTTGAGATTCATTGATCCACCACATTCGCATCTACTAGCTTGCACATAATCATTTAGGGCATTGTTCCTAAGAGCTTTGCCAATATTGGTGGCTATATTTTGTTTCATGGCTCTTGTAGTCGATCGAATTTCCTCTACAAAAGCTCAATCGAATTGAACTGTGGTGTTTGAAAAATCCATTTAATAATCATATTTTTTTTCCTGCCCTTTAATTATTCTAAGTATCCACAAAATATCTTGACAATATGTTTGAGGTCATTATCGTGCTAGAACACTAAATTTTCACCAGTTAGTCTTGTTCCGGATCAAATGGCAGCATTTTGACACTTTTTTTTAGTCTATTAACTTACTTATCACAATCATTGCATGAATCCCTGCTGATGTTATTTTTTGCCGTCCTGATCAATTCTTATTTGCTTCACTACCATTAAATGTATGCTTAATCTTGTAATTTGCAATTTAGGTTCATTGATATTGCTATTTCTCTGCTATTTTCAACACGAAATAATGAATAATAAATTTGCCAGCAACTTAATCTCTTTACTCGAATTTGAAAAGCATCATTCTGAATATCTTAGTTTAAGTCAGTTTATTTTTTTAAACAATGCTTTTGTCTCCTTTGTCACTAGTTTAATAATTATACAGCTATTTCCATAAGGGTAAACCAAGTATAAGACACGAGTAGTGAGAGAAATATGAACCTTATTAAAAAACCTACCTCAGACGAATAATAACATGTTAAGGGGCCTCCATTTAGAGTTAGATATGCCAATCAAACGGAAGGTAGAAGCCAGACTGCAAAGACAGGGAAAAAGATAAATCCAAGGTGGGAGATGTAAGCCAAACCACTAAGGGTAATAAGAAGAGTATCGAGGGTTGAAAAGATCTGGCGAAGCCTAAAGGCTACCACAAGCCTAGAAAAAATGTAATGATTCAGCGAGGCAGCGTCAGGATTAAATGACGGTAACAGACAAGCATCATCTGAAGGAAACAATGAATCAAGAGCAGATGGATTTGATTCAATAACGACTCGTGATTGCGATGTACGATTGTTCTGAGTGGGAGCATTAATTTCGTGCAAATCACGATAAAAATCTTCATTTGAAAAGTATAAAATAGTTTTCACAGTCAAGTCATAAAAACTAGGTACTGAGGCAAAGGTTTGAAGCCAGTGGAGAAGCAAATCAAGTCAGCAGGTAACTTGACTTGAATTTTCAAAGTAATTCGCTGTCTTATTAGCTTGCCTCACAACTTGTATTATACTTGCCTTGATTGAAATAGGAGGCATGTAGATATTTACACAGAGCAAGTAACTTACAACAAATTACTTGCTAACTTGGCTTGCTTCTCCAATGGCTTCATGTATACTAGCCTTAACAAATTGAAATCCTTGGAAGGGCACAGATTTTAAGATTTTCTATCAAATACAAGGACCTACCAAAGAGGCCAGGCATACTAGCCCCCAATACAAGTTAGTAGGAACTAGCAAGAGTAAGGAGTCTGGGGTGTCAGATGGAAACTGGTTAACCAACTTTGGTGCCAGACAAAATAGGCCATGGGACAAATATATGTCGGAGGAGGTAGCTGTGATCAGCAATCTACTTAACTTATATCTACTTGCACAAACAAGACTGATGGGGAGCTTATATTTATAGCAGTAGTAGATTTAGTCTAAAGAAAGAGGCTGTAGTGTTTCTGGAGACTCTATATCAGACAACACCCACCAAGCAAAAGAAAATGGATAAACTATGATTTAATCTAATAATTTGCAATTGCAGGTGGGTAAACATTAATGGCCGGGAGTATATACACAACTATGGAGCGAAGATGCCATAAATTAAGTTACTGTTTGATGTTTTTCGGTGAGTTACAAAAAAAGAAAAAAAACGACGAGTGCAATTGGGGTCAAACTAATTTGCATATTCCATAAATTTCAATGTTTTGGATGACACACCTGTGCGATTATATTGACAGAACGAATAAAATATAATCTGCCATCCAAGTCTTAATTTATTTGTATCACTTTTTTGGGATTAATTTATTTCGTGAGTAAAGTTAAAAATCGTAATAGTTAAATTTCCAAATTCCATTAAAGATTATGTAGGCTTTATATCGAATCTTTTAAAGTTGCCAAGTGGAAATCGTACAATAAAATAGAAATCGAACATCGTGCAGCACGAGGATGAAATTAACTAGTGGTTAAATTAAATAAAGAACGTTAGGACACTCTTTGAGATCGTTACGCACCGGCTGCAAAAATCAATAACACGACAGCTCCATGCGCCTATGTGATCGGAGCTGCATACCAAGAATCATTCGTTTGGTAATTCGTAACCTCCCTGGCATTTGAATGCAAAACTCGTTCGGTATCATATATATAATAGATGCATTAAATATAAATATCGCAAATGCAAGTGATATCAAATGAAACAGTTGACAACGGTACCTAGTAAAACTTGTAATATTTACTCAATAATATATATTTTTTTTGATAATAATAATTCTTATTTTTAAAATTCAGTCCAGAAATTATTTCTAATTAAAAAATTTGGGATTAAATTGGAGGAAATGAAGACTTTTTCTGTCTCAATTTACAATACAATGCAAAAGAGAAAACTGAGAAGCAGTTGTCATCTTTTTTTATAGCCATATTTTGCATTTTTAATATATAATTTTTTGAACAAAATGATGAATTTAAGATCGGGTGCAAGCTGTTTGTTTTATGTAGGTATCTTATTCTTTGTTATTTATTTTTCTGTTTCATTAAAGTAAAGCGCAAATTTATTTCTTATCATTTTGAAGAACCCGAACAGATACATTCAAAAAGAAATATGCAACTTTGGGAACATGTAGGCACATATAAAAAAAACACTCTGAGTAGGTGAAATAAATTTTTGGAAATGGAAAACCTTGGATTTTGCCGATGCGCATGAGTCGCTAGAAAGAGAGAGAAAAATTAGAGATAGAAAAAAGTTTTAAGGCAAAAATTGTTTGTTTAAATGAGTTTTATTAAACAGACAAAGTAGAAAAGTATTAACACTTTTAAATATATTTGACAGTTAAAATCTTTGGGGTTAATAATAAATAAGATAAAAAGATCACATTTATACCATAGTTTGCTTTAGACACAGTCATTCTGATGCCAAAAGATCAAGTTGAACAAATTATCCTTTTGGCTGTAACCTTCTAATGCTACTGAGTATATTACTGAGAAAAAATTTTAATAACATAAATAAAATACAATTATCGGTAAGTAAAATTCAGCTGAATAGGGGAACAAAGCACAGATTACTTAGCACTATAAAAAAGAGATCCTAAACACTGATACTAACAGAATAATCTAAGTTACTTACGGTCGCTTCATACCGGTATAACTTATGAAGGTATCTTATGATAATTAAACTGGAAGTAGTTAAGCACAAAGAATATATGTAGTTGCAGTAAGCAACGATTTGCCCTTGTCAAGTAGTGAGGTGTATTGCTGTGAGCTGAACTATTCTATAACAGCTATCACACCTTCATAATTAATACAAGCTACTTAGATATGCTTGTGATAAGAAAAGCGTATCATTAATGCACGTTCACTAATAGTACTTGATATAGAAGGTAATGGTTTGTGTATAATATACAATATCCCTTACTCTTAAATTTGTTGTTCAAACTATAGGTAGTGTAGGAAACGAGGAAGTTTAGTGAATATTTATTAAGTAGCTTACTGTTGTACTCTGTGTGAATAACTGATAAAGTAAAAAAAAAAGTTCCCAAATCTTCGATTATTTATGCAATCGCACTATAAGTACGCGTACCGAGCAATGCGTAATTCAAAATTGGTTTGCAAATAATTTTGAATTATATTCAGTGTGTTGTAGCTTCGATTGCATTAATAATTGAAGATTAAATTCGCATTTATTTTGCTAAAGATGGTACATAATACTTACTACTTAAGAAAAAAAAGCAGTATTATTTTGTATAGGACAAATACAACGACTACCTGATATGAATGAAACATATTGGTTTCACTTTAGCAACAGTTTTTTAAACAATTTACAACGTAATGACTCATAAAATATGTTCCTTAATAATGAAAAAATGAACAAAGCAATAATAAAAAATAAGGTAAATGAGGCCCCTTGAAACGTTAGTTAGTTATTGAAATTATTTAAATCTAAACAAAGGACAAAAAGAAATATGGCTTTGAAGTTACAACTAATAACAAACAAAGAAATAATATAGGCGGTAAACTTATGGTTTCTGTTGGTTCTTTGCACTGGGCGTTGTCTCGGCGGGTTGATCCTCTGTCGGCGTACATGGCGGTTATATCCCGTGATCGCCTCGAAAACGGCTACTTCGTCGAGGTATCCCTAACTACAGGTGGCACTTTGACTATGCACTGTTGAAAATTTTAACACTTTTTTGACTAATTTAATAGTCAGGAGAGGTCCACACTCTTTTCGTGTTATTTTGTCGAGAACTATAGAAGTTTAAATTTGACAAGCAAAGATAGTCAAGTATTGTCTATTGCTAAGGGGTTATTTTTGTCCACCTGAACTGTGGAATTATAAAATACTTCAGTCACATTTTATTTGATCTAGACTAGACAAATTTACTAGCTGTTTAACTCAAATGAATGCGAATCTATTGGGTTTTAAACACCATTTTCTAAACACAAGTCTTTTTAATATGCAACTTCTATTTCTTAGTGCTAAACATTTCTCTCTTTAAGACGTTTTTCTCAATTATAAATATGCAAAACCACTCATTCACAAGTTTTGGTTTCAACTAAACTACCCCAATTTTAAAATGATTTTTTGAGAACCATTATAAAATTAAGTGAATGTTTATGCTATTTGATTCAAGTCTAAACTAATTGCCGTAAATAGATGTTCCCAATACATCTTTAAGATGTTGAATTTTTTTATGCCCACTGGTATTAACGTCTTAAACTCGAGAGGTTACACTTTGCAAGTCAAGTCACATTTGGTGGTTTGTTTGATATGTTAATACGGCGAATCAAACACGAAAACAGATACACGTGCAATGCAGGTGGTGCGTATAATGCATACTGTATTTAGAATAGTGGGGTTTCTATATTTCTATCCGAGGGAAAAATTCTGATTGGTTGACGCTTTTAAGATGTCTAGAAAAAATAGTCAATCCTCATATTGAAACAACAGAATTCAAGACGAAATTCTAGTATTTCTATTCTAGTTCAAATACGGGCGTAGTCAACTCGTCGTGGCAAAGTTTGGGAAAAATCAACCTATAACATATTGGAATAGCGCAAAATTAACCGCCAACACCCGTAACTACTTCTTCAACAGTGTGTGGTCATTCAGCTAGCGCGGCAGCATCACACACTTAACTTCACCACGCACGGCGCAGATATATCATCACAATGATAGGGGAATTCAAATATCCCACCGCGTGGTTTAAAACTGTGCAATCTTGAAACATCCGATTGCTTATAGGCTATGTGCTTCTTTCTTTCGTTGGAATTCTTCATATGGATGGGGCCTTGAGTTAATCCACCCGGTATTTTTAATATATTTGCGTTCCAACTGGCCAACAATGACCGTTCTGCTTGAACAGCTTTTTCGCCTGCGCGCGTAGCCGTCTCGGGACTATTTCATTACTCCGCCGCAGTAGCCAATCAGGAATAGT
Source organism: Protaetia brevitarsis (assembly GCA_004143645.1). Lineage (NCBI taxonomy): Eukaryota > Metazoa > Arthropoda > Insecta > Coleoptera > Scarabaeidae > Protaetia > Protaetia brevitarsis. The sequence goes on along the minus strand of RXPK01000261.1, from coordinate 1,415,463 downwards.
AAAACAATCACGGGCTGGCAGCAAAACTCAAATAATCATAGTTGTTGCAAGTTGTTACCTATTTAAGAAAATTCATGAGTTTAATAGCGATCAGCATTGTTGTTACTTCTACAAAGCATGTGCATATAGTTAGATACCAGTACCAGTGGTATAAGTAATACGTTACTTACCACAAATTTGTCAGGTAAGCTGTTGTAATAGCCGTTAATAGAAGCGCTATTTACAGTAGCAACTTGCATTCAGGAAACTAGGTTTAGTGGCAGGTATTAATTAACGAGAATAGTTCCAAGTAAAACTTTATCTATTGTAAATAATTTTTCATCAAGTAAACACTTTACCTAGCCCATTTTTCTCAGTGTACTTACTAAAATAGCAAAAGCTACCGGATTTTCAAATTCATTCGGTCTTTGGTCTAGGCATCCGCTTTTATACCAATGCCAAATACTACTTTGCCCTTAAGCGTAACGATATAGGTCGAAATATTTTGGCGCAGAAAGTTGATTATGAATAAGAGATTGTAATTTTATATCGTAACTATACAGCAATACAAGGTTAGAAAATTTTCTTAAAAAGTTTTTTCACATGCGAAAACCATATAATATATGTAGAGCTTGTGTCATTGTTGTAGTTTTCTTCAGATTCATTAATATATTTACATATTTGTTGGACGGTATACTGGTTTGTAATGTAGCAGAACAGTAGCCGGTCCAAGAGTCCAAGAACAACATACTGCAAGCTTCCATTTTTAGCGAATAAACATCGGTTAACCATTGCTGAAATAGTTCATTTGTTAATTTTCCAGATGTGAATGCTGTTTAAATGAATATTCTAAGTCCGAAATAAAGATTGTGCTACGCTTTTTCTATAAATCGTTGTCTAATGATCTCTACTGTTCTTCTTATGGGTACATTGATGAAAAAATGATTTGAATTCAAAGATACTAATAAATCTTATTTGTTTATTTCGTTTTGCTGTAGGATCTCAACGAAATGCTCGGAGTTTACTACAAATTGCAATGGCGAAAGTCCACACTCAACTATAAGTTTTGAACGTTTATTTCTTTCAAAATAAATTCTTAAAATCTCATTGCTAATATGTGACATTTCTTTAACAATGCTCATTATTATTCTAGCAATCTAACAATTATTTTTGACATTAAATCTTCACAAACTTGACCATTATTTATATTTATTGAGTGGCACGCACATAGACGAGACGCATAGACAAGATATATCAGCCATTATTGTTGGCCATTAAGCGTGCACAAACTAAATCGTTGTATACGATCGAATCCCTATCGTAAAAACTTCCCGCTTTCACCAATCTTCCGATAATACGAGAAACGAGTAGGCCAGGAGACGCTTTACATCGATCCAACAATATTCCGTCTGGCACCGATGACAAGCAACAGTGCTGTACAAACAGGAAATATTTATAATTCTCATTTCGGATATCCGTTCCCCTTATTAGCGAAAATGTTTGCTTTGTTGGATCGATAGTCATAGAGGGGACAAATACATATATACAATTACTGTAATTTTTAGCATAGCATATAATAAATAAGTTTATTTTTTTATTAAATAATGAATTGACTATTTTGATAAGAGTATGTGTATGTATAGTACTGTAAAAGGTAGAAGGCTATTTTACTTTAGAGAGTAACATGGGACACAGGGAATATATTTTAAAATGCGAAATTACATCGGAATTTGTAATATTTAAATTAGAGGACATGTGTCATACGTTACAACATTGTATGTATTTTTTTTTAATAGAAGATAGTTTTACATTCGAAGTACCTAATTAAATTTCTGATTTGGGAAAAAAAATACGGAAGAATTGCGCCAACTTAAAATTCGTGATGTATCTATTACATTTTCACATGCAAATTTATACAATGCACGAAATGTATTTGATATTTAATCATACTTGTAACCAATAGCAAGTAACTACAACAAGTAAACACCCAATGGAAGCTTGAATCTTAAAAAATCTGGTTTTCCCCACATAAAATGAATATTTCTTGTCCTCACTTAATTTATTTGTTATACGATATATATTTACTGAAATTATAAATTTTGTAGATATATGTAGTTAATATTTGTTGTGGATAAAAAAATCTTTCCAAAAAATTCTCCTAATATTAATTTCAAGCTTGCTTACTATTTATTAATAAACAGAATTCGGGTTTATAAGTTTCTTCTTATATACTATCAGCTTACAATTAGTGACTTTTCGGGATATTTTTATCCCTTCATTAATATACAGCATTAATTATTTTCTCTTTACATTTGCTCTATCGACAATTAGAACACTAATAATAATAAAAATTGTGGTTTAAATTAAGTATTAATTATACATTAATAGCTTTGGCTTTGATTTATTTCAGAGAGGGTACAAACGGTATCTTGAAAAAAAAATCTTGAAAATTGTTACTAAATGTAATCCACCAAAGAAAGGGTTTTCGACTAAGAAATACTAATTTATTTTGAAACAAAGTTCTAGTTAACCTTTTTATCTATTTAGTATATATTTTTTTATATTCAGTAATAACTCTGATTGTTTATTTTTATATATATTTCATATATTTAAATATAATAAAAATATTTTGTAAAAACATTTTTTTTAATTGGTTGATTATAAATATTTTAGTTATTTAAATTGTTTGTTTAAAGAAATTTTAATTTTTAATTTAACGAATTTAAATAAATGAGCATAATTTTGTGAAGAATTTGAAAGATTTTTTAAAATTATTGTTGTCTTGTAAATGGCTATATTTTCTAAAAAAAAAGCCTTTTGTTATAATTTTTACATAAAATAAAACTGTTGTTGTTTTCAAAATCAACTGTGTGTTTGGTATTGTATATGTATCTGTTTTGCATGACTGCATTATGTCATCTTTATTTAATTTGTTCAATATAAGCCCGGTTCAGTGAGAACATGTTACTGTATATTTAACAAGTCACTGATATAATCATAACTAACTACAAATACTGGTTCGGAACGCCTACACCTTTCATGTCTTTGTATTTTTTGAAATGATTTACTAAGATACCTATTAGTCTATAACAATGATAATTATTAATGAAAATTTAACATTAATACTAACTTACCCTAAAATATGTTTTTTGATACACTTAAATGGATTATTTTTATTTACAAAATAAAGGCACTCTCGTTATGGGCCCTGAATACAAGGAAAATAATGATTGGTTGCGTCATTCAAAGCTGACTTTATGCAACAAAATTATTTGTTTAAATTATGGCGAAGAAATGTTTATTTCAGAATACATAATTTTAGCCTATAGTGTCACGAATTTGCCTTTGTTTTAATTTCAATATCAACATAAATAATTTTGTTGTAGTAATTTAGCTCTGATAACCAAAATCTTACTAAATTAACCAAATTCTATCGGTTATTTCAAATATATATTATGCTTTAACTTATCACATTTCGAATATTCCATTTAAATGAACTATAATCTTTTATTTTTGTTTTAACAAAGCATTTGTTCGGACGAATAATTAGAAGTATTTGCTTCAAGTAAACAAAGACCATTGATTTAACAAAAATGCCGTGATTATTTCTAATTGAAATTAAAAATGAATCGGTTATTTCAAAAAAAATCCTAGAGGTCATGTGGTTGGAATTGTAAACGCCAAACATTTGCATTGGGGGTTGATGTGGTGTGCAGTGAAGGTAGTCGCCGTTTTAATGATCACGGCTCCTATTAAGTGTTCATATGGTAAGATAGCAATTAATTTTTGTAATCGTAAAATTGACGAAGAGCATCTATGCGACTATTCTGTAATACATGGAATATTTTACCTAACTTAGGATTATTTTAATATAATATTTTAGCGATACATTGCTAAACATGAACAGAAGCTACATAAATAATACTTTAGAAATTATTTACTGGATAAAGGCAATTTCAACGTCATATTGCATAAATTAACTATATTGGTTAATCTAATCCTTATTTCTTAATGATGGTCGCTTTGTAAATTTATAAAATAAAACCAACAAGACGGTTTTCCTGTTAAATTAATGATAATTATAGTTAATTCAACAATATTTTGAACAACCTGTTTTGGTTGAAAATGAAATATGATATTTGTTTCTACTTCAATGTAAATACTTAACAAATACTGCGCTTGTTTCAAGTAAACCTTATAACCAAATAATTTTTTTTTGTTCGGAAACCAAATTAATTTAGTTTTGGCTATAAAAACAGATTTAACTCTCATATCTAATTAAGTAAACTGATCTTACTTATTAAAAGTCTTATAAGAATGATTATCCACACTCTTAATAAATCGTACTTTTTTCTCAACAGAACACAACAAAATACTTCATACAATTGAAAGCAATAATACATAAGTTATGGCAGACAATCTACATACTTACCTACATTCCTTTAATATGACATGTACCCTAAATTATCAAAAAAAAATATTTTTCAAAATTTCTAATTTAAAATAGCATTTACACCAGCAATAACTGTTGCAACTCCATCTATATATAAGTAAAATTATAAATGTATAATTAATATTTAATTTCATTTCCAACTGTTATTACTAATGTGAAATATTTTATTTTGTGATATTAACAACAAATTTATAACTAGTAAGGTTCTTTTAAAAATTATTATGTAATTTTCCAGTTAAATCAATCTCAAAGTATCCAGAACATCATCGTCATTGACTTATCTGCAATATGTATGTATAAATGTAAATACGACCGAGGCTGTGTATGTGCTACGTAATTATAAAGTGAATCCATTCCTGTACAGGAAGAGGCACATCAGTTTTGTCCGTACAAGTATATACCTCGCCAAGGCTTCTTTTATTGACCGTATTGCAGAGGTCCCGACTGAGGAGTCGACCCACCTCGGCCGAATAGTAGGGGAACCTCCCTACATTACGTCATGCGACCTCTATTCTGACTCATCCGAAGGCACACAGACGCCAAACGGGTAGAGTCTTCTGACACACTCCTTTAGCGAAAGCAAATAGAAAAGAGAGAGGATATTCGAAGTATTGCACATGTGCTTTATAAATTGGCAAATTAAACTCTTTTTTTTTTCAATAACACATTCGATATTTTATTTTATAATCTTTCGTTTCGCGTTCTGAATACTTCTTATATTGATTTTCTATACTTGTTGATTATTATTTAATTATTAAATGTGACTGTATAGTCAATAGAATAATAGTCTGTTGGATCTAAACAATCTAACAGACGATGAAAACAGGCGAAACACCTACTCATATATTCTAGTAACCTATTGTCAAGAATTTTACGTCATGAGCTGTATAGTTAATTCTTTTTTTATTAGCTCTTATTTACATTCATCTTAACATCTGTATTGATAATTTATAATCATTTTTGAATGTTTTAGCAATTTGTCTTATCTGTAAATGGTTTATTTTTGTCGGATATTGCAATTGGAAAAACATATCCTGTAGTAATGGTGCTCAATGTCATAAAACAAGTTTATTTCTACATTTCTAGGAATGCATACTTTAAAGGTCAATAATAGAGCTCCGCATTTAATAATTTCTGACTAGAAGATGACTTTATTACCTCTCATTGTAGCAGTCCGCTAGTTGTCGAAGGTGATTTCCATCCACAATCTCTTATTTTTGGCGGATTCGACTTTTTCCAGGTTCCAATAGTTTGCAATTTCTGTCGAATTGACTTTGTAGGATTATATATTAACACCTCTACAATTAACTGGTCCTTCCTTATCTGACTCATTACCTAATGATCTTGATATTATGCTTAACTAATTTCATGAAGTTTAACATGTTCCCGAAAACCGATTCGTGCTGCCAAATTTTCAAATTAAGTTCTTCCTGACTTTCTTTTGCTATTAAGTCTAATTTAAGAGTATTTTCATGAAAAGTAAAAAGAGGTAAGAATGCACGCTATTACACTGAACATTAAACTTAAACAATTAAGAAAACTATGCAAAACTCAGATTGTTGCCTGTAATAACTATTATATACTTTAACATTGAAGGCAATATCAGTAATTACCGCTATGATCTATAGAAATCTCTTAATTCCAATAGGTGGTCAACAGGAATCTCTGACAGACTACACTATTCATTAGGATGTACTGGATCCACTGGTATGATTAATGCTTATGCGAACACATTTTCTGCAGTATACATATTTAGTGTTTAGCGTTATTGCAAAATCTTCAGTACAACCTAAGAGACACCTTATCGTTGATCAGAAGATAAGCTTACACAAATAATGTCACCGGTGACGACTTACTACTTAGCTTCTTCATTCGCGACTGCCCATTTATTTTTGCTTGTCACTTGAGAATCAATACAATATTAATCATTTCCTCTATTATATCTTAGGTCTCTTCTTTTAATGAAAACGTGTCAATGTTGAAAAAAAGACGATTCAATGCTTCTTTCAAATTATAAACCCAGATATCAGCTAATTTTGTGAGTTTACGAAAACTATCGTTGCACTTCCATTTACAATGTGTCGATCTTGTCTTGAAAACAGTGTCGCTTTGTTCCGAGACGCTCAGATGCTACTAATTTACCTCGTATTAGTCAATAGTTAAGCGAAGTTCTTAATAAATGGTGTTAAGTAGATTTATGCGGTTGATGAGCTTTTGGTACTATAGATTATCAAATTCTGCTGCACAAAATAAATTATACCGCAAGTACTATGGATTTCCTTGAGTTCCTCAACATAGGTCCACTTATAGTGAACTTGCTTATCATTGATCTACTACTTTCTTTCATCTCCCCATTTCCATTTACTTTATAGTTGTTCAATACCCGTATTTTCCCTATTCCTTCATTACTTTGAATTCCAATTGCTTGTTTTGTTTTGATATATTATGTTGTAACCTGTATGGATAACAAAATCCTATTATTAGTAATACAGCTGGTATATTTCTCTTTTCTTTTATGAAATGTGATTAGAATAGCCGTAAATGGAACTATATGAATATGAAGAAAATACATTTAGCCAACTAAAAGCTTTTGAGCGGATGTGGGATTTAGCTTTGTTTGTAAGTCTCATCACTTACTTAAATGAACTGAATCCAAAATAGCTAAAACAATGGCAATACACCAATGTAGTCCTAAAAATATTATTTTCCACCTGAGAAACCCATAAAAATATCCGTTATAGTTGGTACACAAACGAATTGAGTGCATAGAGGAATACGATATAAGATTAACCAACCTTCCAAGCAGAAAATTCGCTAAACTTATTTTTCCAAAGAATACTGACGTAAGTAAGGTAAGCTGCCAGAAAACTTTTTTAACTTGTTTAACATCAATTTTCTTTATTTAGTAATAAAAAAACTCGAAGGCATAATGATAATTTAGTCCTTGAATCAGACATGGTTGCTTATGATTGATACTCCTTTCATTGACACAAATTATGTCTTCCTTGAATAGGTTTGTTGTTGCATGCGGGCTTAGGTAATATTGTTATCATTACTGTTAACACGAATCAGGGTAAAATTTTATATGTATAAAATTTGTATGTATAAAATTTTGTATATATAACATTTTTACTATGAATATGCAATTTTCAAATCTTTATATTGCATTATTTACCCTAAAGTTCTAAAGTTCAGTAACCTTTAACCAGTCTATTCCACACCTAACTTAAAATTGTATGTACTTATACAATGCATACACATATGTATTCCCTTGGTGAAACACGGTGACCTAAAAAACAATTCCACGGTAAAAATATTATTCCTACATTATAAGCAATTAATTTAATGGATTTTTTTAGCATTCTGTATATTGTGCGCATACCAAGTGACCGCACCCGAATTGGAAGCTGGTTAGAGCTGGTAGAGTAAAGGAAAGGATATCCGGTTTCCATTTGTATTTTGATCTGTCTTTAGCAACTATTTATTCTTAAAAACAACCAATAGTTGACTCTTATAATATAATATAATCCAATTAATATTTAGTGTTGATATTTTGAAGTATTTTCCAATTTTCTATTATTAATACACCCATCGGCACCTCGACCACGTGCACAGCGTATGTGCTATATAAACAGAACAGAATTTAAGTGCTATAGAGACCGATGTTTAAATATTTCTGTTAAAATTAAAACTTAAGAAAAGTTTGCCCTTATCTATTGACATTAGAAATAATTATAAAGTTCATTATTTCTTAAAGTGTGATTAAATACTAACATGTTCTGGCAAAATCAATGTAAGGAAAAAAATTAAATAAAAATATTTAAGGTGCTATATAGGGTGATTCAAATTAAATGTGCACCACTGCTATTTCTATTATTATTGATTCTAGGAAGAAGGTCAAAGTATTCGTGCTTTTAACGCTGATTAATATGCAGTATACGAAAAAACAATAGCATGGAGCTTTACTGAGAAATTTTTAAATTTATGTTTTTTTTTATTGCAACACCTTGTACATTGTAAAAAAATAAGAGATACTTTAAGTCGTGATGCAAAAGTTCTAATGCACTATTGTCCTAAAGCAAATAATAAAGAGGTTTTTTAGAGGATTTTTCCGCTTAATATTTATTTTAACCTTTTAAAATAATGTCGTTGAAATTAAATTAAAAAGAAGGAAGTAAATCTATAGTTTATAAATAATGCTAAGAAATACCGACTGTACTCGTTAGATTCACAAAGGAAGGACTAATAATGGGTATAGCGAACAAAAGTTCAAACAAAATACTCAGATTCTGAGCTTTGGCAATCTATTGATTGCTTCATGGAAGGATTAGTTACAAAATACAACAGTGTAGGGTAAATATATGCGAAAAACTTACAAAAGGGTGTGCTTGGTATTGGTGAATAACATAAAACACCGTATTGTAAACATTACAACACATTAAGGTAGCAAAATTAAAATAAAAATTATGAACTTAGGCATGTGTTATTTTTACTACAAATACATTATAACCAAATGTGCTTTGCCTGCATGCATGGCAAGAAAACAATGCAAGAAACAGCTGGTTAGACAGGAGGCCATATTCCGTTTGTTACTAACAAAAGTTAAGTGGCATCAATTTAAGAAGTGTAAATATTGTTTGTTATTTTAACAAGCTGTGTACAGTGATTATTTATTGTGTTGGGTACGTAAGACAAAAAAGCCATGTAAAATTATTACCAAAAACAAAAGATTAATACAAGAACTGTCTGGAACAATGGGAAAAGCAGTGGCAGCTAATGACGTTTTGATGTACTTACATACATTATGCAGCAAAATTTACACAAAACATTATTATCCGAAAAAAATCATTTCTAAAGTGGTAAAGTCAATAAAAACAATTTGCCAATCTACCTAAGAAATTGTATTGTTATTTGAAGGCGTTTGGGCGTAGGAATATTTTCTTTGGTGATTTTTCAATTTTGGATGAGAAACAATTGTAACTTGAAAATCACAAAAAAAATGTTTTCATAATCTGCGAAAGAATGGAATGCGATCAGAGACTTCATAATGTCAACATATACTATTTAACCCATATCATCCCAAGGAGTGTAAAACAAAAAAAAAATAAAATTAGTTTTAAATAAATTTATTCATGCGGCTAATAGATTAGTATTTGAATAATTTACAAAAAAAAAAAACAGGATCACATGCTGGTGCGTATGTGCACCACTGGTAGGAACCATGATACAAAGTGTAACATAAAATTAAAATAAAACCAATTTAACAATAAAAAACGCCAAAGTATGTGCGAAATTGGACTAAATTGCCGAATATGCCGACTAAGCTTGAACAAAAAATAAAATATTATAATTTTTAATATTTCTGACTGGTGCATAAATGCACCACTGAGAAAGTACCGCTAACGAAAAAAAATATTTTTGTGAAACTCCCCTAAAACAAGTTGCATGTAAATGCACTTTGCACTTTTCGCAGATGTAAATAGTATGTTTATGACATACCCTGCACCTTTTTCTTGCTTTAGACTCATGTGATACGATAGTATGCTCATGCTGATCGTAGCGGAATTCATCAATTGTGGGAGGAACATTTCGCGAGACGTAGGTTTTTTTCGATTTTTAGAAGATATAAAGCTATATACGATTTAAAATCTAGTTGTGATATTTTAGTATCGTTGGTGATGTTTGTTGTGGCGTTAACAATTGTACTATCGAAAGAATTACGAAAGACAGGCCTCCACCACATTTTCCCTAAAATCCTGCATCTATTTTTTGCTTGAAATTCCATTGTCATGTAGGACAACCCCACCCATATACTTATTATATTCAGCAATGGCATGAGGTTGAATTACATATGTATCATTTTTCTCTTTCCTATTATATCGCTTCACGCAATTTATTAGCTGCACATTCATAGCATTGCTGCAAATGGTAATAGTAGAATTGTCGCACCGGCGCACAAGAGAAATTTTGGTATTAGAGTCATATGCCGACCCATAGGAACCCCTCTCACGCTTAGAAAATATTGTTGGATGTTCTAGTGGAGAGTTCTGTATTCTGTTTTCTCTGATTGTACCTGTGGCGAAGAAGTTCTTTTTTAAATACCAAGACCTAACTCAGAATGTTTGCTACCACTAGCTCCTGCATACGGTAGTGAATAAAACAAATATCCATCAGAGGAACAGAGGTATTAAATCTTGAAGCCAAACCTTACTGGCTTTCTTTTGATAAACATTTTGCAAGAATGCCTACCAAAATATGACACCATTTGTTCATCAATTGAAAGGTTGTTAGGAAATATTCCCCACCGTAATTTTTTTTTTATTGATTATGTCTAAATATGGTCTTAGTTTAGCACATTTATCATTTTTGTCTAAGTTATCTGAACAATGTAAATTTTGCTTTATATTTTGAAACCTATTCCTGCTCATACACTTTTTTATCAAGTCAATTCCCTTGTCCTCATCATTTGACCAATATAGAACGTTTGTGGTAGAGAATGATATCGCGAAAATAATAATATGCCCATAAAGTTTAACAATTCATGTCTTTCTAGGAGAAAGTCAAAGCGGTTATTGTCGTAAGCATATTTTATGGAATATTCTATGAGCATATTCAGCATTTCGTCGTCAAAGAAACTGATTGAAGAAATTGATATAAATTGTTACAATGTGTTTCAAAAATATTGAATCACACCAGTGGTGCATAAATGCACCACTCAACTATTTGTTGTAAAAATTTTATTATTATTCATTCTAATAGAAAAATAATTTATGCTTAATAACGGTATACTAAAAGACATTACGCGTACATAAGCAAAAATTGTAAATCCCCTTTGCAAATAGTGTTTTTTCACTATTGATTGACCTCGTGTTACTAACTGATTTTTTTATGTTATTTTAAGCGAAAATAAAACTTCATAATATTCATACTATATGAGCAGGTTTATTTTTTCCAAATATAATAGAAACTGTGTAATACATTTTGAGCCGCAAATGAAATAATACCGCTTAGTGTTGGAAAAAAAAAATTAAAATGTGGTGCGCAAACACACCACTGGGATGAGATGGGTTAAAATAAAAGAATGAATTAAATTGTGCCGTTTTTCTATGAAACGCTCAGTATATCCGAATATATCTTCTAAAAGTGTACAACATTATATTACGCTTCCGAAATGTCAAGTTGCTATCTAGAATCTAGAATATAGCCGGAGTAATAAAAGAAGGACTTACTATTTCTGTATAGTATCTTAACATTCAGCTGCAAATTGGATCAAATTGCTACACAATAAAGCTGGGGTATATTTGTTTATGACCGGAAGGATGACCCTTTTCTGGGGATCCCAAAAATATTTTACTTTTTTTAACTAGTTAAAATTGTTAAATAGAATCAAATTTCTTTAAATGTGAGTACTAATCAAACAAATGATTTCTGTAAATTTTCAAATCGATTAGTTAAAAAGAGACAGAGATGAACAACAAAGTAGTGTGGGGGTTAATTGCTTCTATCAATGCCCCTATCAATTGCAATTGCATGGGGCTGAAACTTTGCACAAGTGATTATCTTCATGAATTGCATGCGTTTTCAATTTGATACCATCGGGGCACCTTTTAGTTCCATATCCCGCTATACCCTTTTGCATGAATGAGTATTTAGCACCTACTTAAATCCGCAATGATTACTTTGTTATTCGCTTTAGGAAAATAGTGTATTGAAACTTTTACATAATAAGTTAAAATATCTTTAAATTTTTGTTTACAATATGCAGGTTGTTCTATTAAACAAATATATATTTCAAAATTTCTCGGAAATGCGTCATGCAATTGTTTTTTTTTAATATACTGCATATTAATCAGCATTAAAAAAACTATTACTTTTCTAATTTAACTTATTTCATAGAATCAATAATAACAGAGGTACCAATTGTAGGTACTTAAATTGAATCACTCTGTATATATTCAAACAAGACAGCTGATGGTAGTATACTGTTAATCACCTATTTCATATATCACACTAATCGCATAATCCCGTTAGGAATTCCATCAAACCTGTTCATTATTTTTAAATATGCAAATGCAGTATCTCAAGCAATTATTATGCGTAATAATCACGACAGGTCGGTCACGATCAAATAAAACCCGTAGCATAACGTCACGTGATTCTCAACAACGTACACATAAATCCACATCTAAGTTCATATATTATATAGTAACAAGAAATTATGTTTTTAGAATGGGTCTATTTAAACGAACAGGTATGATAAATAAAACATTCTGTATCGTTTAGGGAAAGTTGAGTTGAATATCTTCTGCGAAATCCATTGCCTCCTAATATTAAATGATGATATATTTTGACGATGGTACAAACAAATCTAGGTTCATGGAGTCAACTGGTCAGAAATCTAAAGAGCAGATGTTTGCGAAAGGTCAAATTAATGAAGTAGAGATGCAAGTATTTAACAGCGCCTCGTGAAATTTACGTTGTTATTAACCGATAATTTGAAAATTATTATTGTAAAGGATGACCAAATACTATTTCTGTATTGTATTTTTAAAACGTTATCTCTTAAAATAGCAAAGATAAACACATTTAATCTTGAATGGGGGCTAGTAAAATTCGAACATGAGTATAACATTTTGATACTGCACCATTAAGATAACCTGTTGACCATATTTGTGCAGATTTTAGTTGGAAATTAATAGAAAATTCAATGAATATACCTAGTGTTCCAGTCCGTAGGTCCCTGCCCATAATTATTTTATTTATAAAAATTTCTTAAATAAAATTATAAATGATGTTCGGTATTAGAAAAAAAAAACAGGGAAATGTGTTCTATCCAATCCTTTAAATCCAATTAAAGGGGTGGGTTCTCAGAACCCCAAAAGCGGCAATTTTTTAGAGTACACGACCTGGAAATATCTCATGCAGTAATTGAATTGTTTCATGGGCTGTATGGCATGTGGCACCGTCTTGTTGAAACCACATATTGACCACATCAATATCATCCAATTTCGGCAGAAGGAACTGTGCTATCATGTCGCGATATCGAGCACCAGTAAAAGTCATTGCTTAACCAGCCTTTTCAAAAAAGTATGGTTCAATTATGCCACCAACCCAAATCCACACCAAACGCGACACGTTGTGGATGCATTTGTTTTTTGACAATCACATGTGGGTTCTTAGAACCCCAAAAGCGGCGATTTTAGCGATTAACAAAGCCATCAGGGTGAAAATGTGCTTCATCGCTTAGGATGATTTTGCTCGAAAAATCAGCATCCATTTGTTGATGTTCAATAATCCATTCAACGAACTCTCTTCGATGTGCATGGTCATTAGGCTTCAGTTGTTATGTTAATTGAATTTTGTAAGCATGGAGACACAGATCTCTAGTGATTATACGCTGTAGAGAGCTTCTTGAAATTTGCAATTCTTGTCCACGACGCCAAATTGAGGTTTCTGGATTGTCACCGACACTCTGCACAAGATCTGCTTCGATATTGAACATTTGATACAGCTTGTTTTTTGGACGACCAGGTGGTGGCGTCTCCAAAGAATCCATGTCTCCCTGAATTTTTCCAATTAATCTCTTCACAGTTGACGAAGTAAAACACTATTCCGACCATATGTTGTATGAAATTTTCGATCTGCGGCCGCCAAGCTTTCATTATTTTTGAAATATTGTTCCATAATGAAGACACGTTGTTCTATCGTGTAACGCTCCATTTTTACTAACCCTAAACTGTTAGCTGTCGAATTGTTTTTTTTTTTTCAGGGTAGCCAACACTACACAAATGGCGGCAAATTCAAATCTTGCGTTGATTTTGGGACACCTTTATTATTTACATGTTCGTGGCTATTTCGTGAAAGGCAGTGACAACTACAAAGGATACGACGTCATGCAATCCAGAGAGAAGTAGAGAATTCTAATAAACTAATCATCCCGCAATATACTAAAATGGAAACTTCTGCAATCGATAAGTGCAGATATAAAGGCTGCTGGTGGCGGAGTGATTCATCATTTATTATTTAGTTGTCGATGCGATCTGGCAAGAGACAAACGAAACGTCACAGAACTGTCATTTACTCAAGAAAGTTTGAAGCAGGGTTCCATAAGCTGTATTGCGTGTGATTTTCAAGAATGGACAACCGTGTAAGAGGCTGTAAAAATTCTCCAGATAGCTTTTCTTACGTTTGTGGATTATATGTTACGAAATCGCAAAGGAAGTCTTTAAGTGAATTAATTCTAGAATGTTACAAACAATATTTGGCTTCAAAATTAGAAACAAAGACAAAACATGGCTATATTTTGTGTTATGTCAAATTAACTCACTGTCAGTGGAACAAAAACAAGAATTCTTCCGAAGTTCTGTTAGAAAAGCCTACCGTTTGGCGTGAACCAACAAATCACATCACAGACTGTTACACCTGAAAAGTTGAAGGGTTTACAAAAAAAAAACACAAAGTGACGTATCCAGACACTCCAACTGTAAGCAAACCATTGAAAAGAACTAATAATAAGCTTCTAACTCCATTGCATTCAAATTCTTTTGTAAATTCAACAACGAGTAGATATAAATTTTTCAAGTGATCTGACGCATGTTCTTTCTAACGAACACATCTCATCACTCAATCGAATCTCATTGACTTGATACGAGATTTGGGTTTAGCCAAAGAAAAATCACAAATTTTGCGATCTCAAGTAAAAGAATGGAATCTTTTACACTTCACTACAAGAAATCTCTATATTGAAGCATCGCCACGAAATATTCGGTTCCTTTTAGAAAGTTGAAAGACACCTTTGTATAAAATGAATATTGAATATAACACTGCAGAATGACGATTGTTTTTCGACGCGTCGAAAACAAGTCTCAAAGACGTTTTACTTTATAATGATAATTCGAAACCATCAATGGCATTGGCTCATTCTACAAACCTAAAAGAAACGTATGACTATGTCAACTATATTAAATCTCATTCAATATTCAAATCATTTTTGGCAACTCTGTTGTAACCTTAATGTTATTTCCTTACTACTTAGACTGCAAGGCGGGTTTACCAAATACTTTTGTTTTTTTTTGTGTCTGTGGGGTAGCCCAGCAGTTCAGCAACATTACCATATAAATAACATCCGTGGACCAACATTGTTCCTGGAAGAATTAATATAAAATTTGATTCGTTAATGGATTCTAATTTGGTGATTTTCTACACATTAAATTAGGATTGATTCACAGTTTGTGAAAGTACTAGACAAATGAGGCAACTGTTTTAAATGTGTACTTAAAGGATAAGTTTCCAAAGTTGTGTGATGCAAAAGTTCGAAAAATAATATTTGTTGCTCCACAAGTTAGGAAGTTGTTCATAAACGAATATTTTGAACATACCATAAATAATTTACAGCTAACATTATGAACTTCTTTTTAAAATGTTTGCAAACATTTTCTGGGAAATCAAAAGAGAGAAAACTACCAAGATATCGTGGTTAATTTGATAAAAAAAACTATAAAAATTTAGGGTGCCGAATGTCGCTCTAGGTTAATTTTTGCATGCACATTAGGATTTCTTTCCTGCTAATTTAAGAATGATTAGTGATGGATACGACGAACGATTCCATCAAGACACTGCAGAAATGGAGAAACGACATCAGGGTAGGTGGGATTCCGACATGATGGGAGATTCTTCTGTTTATCTCTCTCGTTAAACTGTGGAATAAAAGATCTGGGCAATATATTTTGTACATGCTCGAATTTAATATAACATTTTTGGCGCCCAACGTGGGGCAAACAACAAATAGAAATGGATCAGAGAGATATATCGTTGATGATTTTTTTTGCAATATACTTGCAGGATATGCGGGAAGGGAGAAAAGAAATAGCATCAATTAATAGTGGAAGTAAGACGAATGAGAGAAGGGATTGAATCAAAATCTGAACCTAAGGGAATTAAATTCGATAGATTAATAAGCAAAGAGGAAATTGCAAAGGAAGAGAAATAAACAATGTAAATGTTGGAGGGAGAATGATTCGAAAGAAAGCAAGGATCTACAGAGGAAAATAAGAAAGACATGAGTAATATTAATTCAGAAACACAGTTAAATGGGAACGCTATAGTTCTTGAGGAAAATGGCGATGACAGTGGAAATAATAAAGAGGCAAGCGTGAATCGTGAAGAAGCTGATGGTGAATTTAAAGAAGAATATGAATTGGAATTGGAAATTGATTTATGACATTTGAACGGAATGTTGCCGATTTGGATAATCAAAATGAATCAATTAAGGTGGGGATATAAGAAGTTAACTCACAGAAAACCTTAAACGGAGTGAGAAAGATGATAACGAATAAAATGGTAATGAGTTGCTAAAACGCAAACAAATAATGAATAAAGCAATACAAGAATTGTATATAGTGGATAAGTAGCATAAAACTGCTGTTCTTCAATCAATCCTCAATCCATCCTTTAATTTTAAGTTCACATACAACTAGTTTCGGCCTAGGCCATCATCAGGTATGTTTGCTATATCTGTTAAAATTAATGATGAAAATTGTACACTTTATTAAATGTAAAATTTTGACAATTTTCATCATTAGTTCTAACAGATGATGGCCTAAGGCTAAGGCCGAAACTATTTGTATGTGAACTTAAAATTAAAGGATTGATTGGAGAACAGCAGTTTTGTGCTACTTTTCCACTATGTACATCCCATACATCAATCCAAAGACGTAATGAATACAAAAATTGCTTTACATACTTGAATTACTTGAGAATTACGAAGATTTGCCAATCTTTTTACGGAAAAACAATGGGTTTATAGAAAGAAGCTTTAAATGCAGTTATCCAAGTTTAGGCAAGGAGGAAAGAGAAATTTTGTCTATTTATTACAAATATAAGAAGTGAGGCATTCTTAGCAAGAATTAAAGTTGATCAACAAGTAAGAATGATCATAAAAGAAAAGCTAAAGTTAGAAAATTATTATTTGAAGCATCGATACAACAAGCTGAATTGAATGACATATATTAGAAGAAATAAATAAATAATAAAAAGAAATAGATGGTAACGAAATTTGTGAGGAAAATTAAAATTTAAAAATTATTATTATTAATAATACTGTGTGAGTGTAAGATGTTAGAAAGTAATTATTTTTTCAAAGAAATTTGCTAACTTTGCCAATATAAGATCTACAAATATGTTAGATTATTTGATTAGAATACAAATACCCAATATTGTTTGGAGTAAGCACTAAATATTGCGCTGATCCGCTAATAAATGCATTAAATGTAGAAAAATACATACAAATGTCGTTCTTGACAGACATCGATGTTTTGCCTTTTCAAGGCTCGTCAGAGTCTTTGAAAAATAATGACTTTCTAACATCTTACGCTCACACAGTATTATTTATATCAAGTAGCTTTATATACGCCTTGTGCAGTACATATAAATGTCGCAAAAGTGACCTTAAAAAGGCGAAACAACGATGTCTGTCAATAGCTGACATTTGTATGTACTTTTCGACATTATTATTAATGTTATTACACTTTTATTATGGAGGAATAAATGCTGTGGCGTTACAGGACTGTCTAAACCAAAAAAAAAAAATAAGTGAACTTTTTGATAATTCAAATATGTCTTGACAATTTGATGTACACTGCCTGACAAAATTAATGTCGTCGTCCATAGCAATTTTCGTATTTTCTTTTCTAACTTTTTCCAAGTATTTTACGCGTAGGTACACCATTAAATTTCTAACCTGCATAAGCCGATTGCACCGAATGCGCGCCTGTTCAAATGTTGAGCAGTTTTGATAGTCACTGCGCTATGAACGACCACATTAATTTTGTTGGGCAGCGTATCTATCAGTTTATACCTGGTATCTAGTAAGTGAATTCAGACACAACGGAGATAATTAGTTGTTTTTGTTTGTCAATATAATCTATGTAATCTGCCATGTTACAAAACTGTCAAATAAAAGATTAAAAAGTCTGGGCAATATATTTTGTATGTACTCAAGTTTAACATAAAAATATATATGACTAATTTCCAGACGGTGCGTTTTTGATTGCAGAAAGTGTAAAACTTATTATAAGATTTTTGTCCAACTGTTTCATACAGCGATTCCCACAATTCATGCTTTTTACCACAAGCGTGTTAAAATCTACTTATTTTAATATTAATGAACAGGTTTTCATTTTAAAAATAATTATCATAAAGACAAAGACTATAAAGCGACTTATAATCTAATATCTAATTCCACAACCTACTTCTCATTGTCAATGTGTCACTAAAGATAAAAAAGTAAAAATTTACATGAAATCATAATAATTTTTTCGTATTTATCATACATAGTATATTCCGTATAAATAATGAAGAAAGTATTTGTTTGTATACTTTGGAGACAATCTGTATAGTCTCTGATAAAGCTGTATAAAAGATTCAGTCTTCAGTGGTGATGCAAAATTGTATACTTATCTACACATTTCTTTTATGCTTTCTACTTTGTGCCTTTCTGAATATTAATGAATTATCTCTCAAAACATGATTAATTGATCAAATATGTGAAGCCAAACAACAGAATATGTCATTAATAAAATGGGTTAGACGAAAGAAACCAAGAAAATTACATAAAAAATGAAGGAAGTAGCACCTGACGTCTACCATTAGTACAGATAAAGTAGGTCGTAATGTCAATGACTGTAAATTGATGTAAATTTTTGTTGTTGTATATACATTAAATGCATAAATATTGACGCAACACAAATTACAGAATGTTTCTTTTTTGTTAATTTGCGCTACCGCGATGTGTGTGTCCAAAATACACACCGGTAGAAGCGATTAGTAGCTCCTAAAACTCACATCCCTTAAAATTCCATAAGTAATTAATTTACCAAAATAACCAAATGCAAAAATTAAACTGAATAGTACTATTCCTTCGTAATATAACCTAATTCGTGCACAACATCATTCAATTATGGCTGGCTTCAAAAAAAAAGTACCTATTGCCACGGGATAACATTTTATACACATCGTTTTAGTCGTATAGTAAGCGAACTAAGTACTTACCCGCACCACTTCCATCGTAAATATACATTAGTACACCTTCTCAAGTATGTCGTGTAGATTTATACTACGAGAAAAATACATTACCTGAAGCAAAGTAAATTGAACGGTATTATAACTCTTTCAGATCCTTTTCTTGTGCTACGATATCAGATTTTAATAATAAACAAGTAATTTTGTTGCTATGCGAGGGACTTACTTCTTATCTGATTTCTAATGTATATGTAGGCATACCTTATTCATAAAGGAATAGATTCAGAAAACAAAGAAATAGTTATTTACATTTTAGAGTGCAATAGGTGTCATTCACGACACGAGAACTGAGTTCCAGCCTCGAACCGAAGACGAGTGTCTGATGAGTTCGAGCGCTGTAAATGACCTAACGTACAACATTTACATTAATTTTTTTTTGGCCGAGAAAAGTATTTAGAAAAAATGCACCAATGTAATAGACGGCAGATGTGGATTAGTACGATGGTAGTACCCATAATTTCTGCAAACTGGTACCTTGATAAGCCGTAGAGAATCAAACGAGCTAACAGACAATTGCCTATTATTTTGTAGTTTGATATTTCAAATTTGGTTTCGATATGGAACTGCAGCAGCTACTTTTCAGTGTGTTGGGAAAGCAACTAAAGTGTGTGAAAAATGCAACTTGGGCATTGATATGACTGCAATTAAAATGATCCTGCATGATCACTTGGAAGTAAGGAAGATGTGTTGTCGTTGAATACCGCACAATTTTTACAAGTGCTCCAAAAGTCCAGCATGTTGGATGATGCTAAGCAACTTTAAAGAAATACAATGACTGTAAGTGAAAAGCAGTCTACAGTACTATTACTGGCGACGAAAGTTGGATTTATGTATTTGAATCTGAATGGAAGTTGCAATCGGTGTTAGAGTTGCGATGAACGTGGCTTTATTCGCCTGTATAGCTATGAGTAAATATTGCAGTGCGAAGCCACATAACGAATGAAACAAAGGCTCAAGGTAGCTTTCACGATATGAATGGATATATTTCGTGAAAGGCAGGAGCAAGCAGCTCCGTTCACGGCGTTGCTTTTATAATAGGTTACAATTTGGGCAAATACCTTATTGATAAAATAAATAGTAAATTGTTTACGTACAAATAGGTTACTACCTTTCATTCTCATGAAAGCAATGTGAAAGATCTACTTCATGCACAAGCCCTTCATTCACGGAATGAGTGAAGTAGACTGCTTGAAGCGGACGATCTACCGTGAATGTTGATGAAAGTTTCGTTCCCAAGACAAATCGGCGCAATGGGTCTTTCCTATTGACCCTAATCCAGTCGAAATCGAGCAGTTTCGAAGTGTATGAATAAAAATTATAGCTAGTTTCTTTTTTCTGGAAATCTGGACCAGTTGTAACTGTTGCTCTTGAAGACAGACGCACGGTGACTGCAGAATGGTACACAACAGTATGCCTGCCAAATCTGCTTGAAAACTCTCGCTTACGGCGTCCTAAATGTGAAGATGTTTGCATCATGATTTAAACGCATTAAGCCATACCGCCAAACAAACGAAGCAATTTTTGAAGGCCTCTAAGATGAAATTACTGTAACATTCGCCATATAACCTCTACTTGGCAGCCTGCGATTCCTTTCCTTCCCTTTGTTTAAAAGATGCGTGACATAAGGTTTTTAGTTCATGAAACAGTGATCTACAAATATTTAATGGCATGCACCTGTGTCCAGCATCATTTTTACACTTGTATCTTCGACTTCAATGTTCAAATAAATAGGAGCAATTTAATTTATAATCTAAATTAAGAGACCCTACTTCTACATCTTCATTACCTAATTTAAAAATTCCTATTGCGTTAGTGTTATCAACTACATTATAAGTTCCATTTTATCTGACTTATTTTTACAAACTTTGGTATAATACGCTCCTTTTTTACAAATATTTCCTTATATTTACACTTCTTAAAACGATGGTTGTCTTTACCACAAAGGAAACATAAACCTTCTGTTTTTAATTTACCTTCATCCTTGGACAACGAACTAGACTTCTTCTGTCCTTTAAATTTTTGTATACGATTCACCTCCATACTGATATCATACATGAGGAGAAAATAAGCATAATGACTGACAGCCAGGCTGCTATCAAAGCAGTCTCGAACCCTGTAACTAGATCAAAACTAATAAGAAACTGCAAACAATCCCTCAATACATTAGTACAAGACTACACGGTGTCTCTGATCTGGGTGCCGGAACATAAAGATATAAAGGGCAATATAATAGCCGACGAACTAGCCAAGGAGGGCTCTAAAAGACATTTCGTAGGTCCAGAGCCCGTATGTGGGATTACTAAGGACTCTGCAAGAAGGGAGATTTGGACCTGGCTAGATAAATAAAGTATAAAGAAATGAAGGTTGACTGAAGGTCAACTTCATACTAAAGCGCTAATAGGGAATAGGGATGCTAGATTCTCCGATAATCTACTTAGACGCAGTAAGAAAGAAGCTAAAATCATTACTGGTGCTAGTAATTGGACACTGCCCCTGAAAAAGCATTTATAGAACACAGGTCGAGTAAGCGAACCGTGGTACAGAAGATGCGAACCACAGGAAGAAACGAGCATAAATGTAATCTGCACGTGTGAGGAATTGAAAATACTCAGGCAGAAATATTTCGGGAAGGATCCATTGGAGCGCTCGAGGGTTCTCAAGTGTCCACTGGGCAAGATACTGGGCTTCATAAAGAACACCAAGCTGCTCGAGTGAAAGTGAAAGGTTTAATAGGGACGGTACAATGAGCACCTAGCTGAAGTGCCTAGACTATAGGTGCCCATCCTAACTTAAAAAAGAAGAAGGGACCAGAAATATGAAGGCCTCGTTCATATTTCTGGTCCCCTCCAATCAATCTTCATTGTTCGACTACAAATTTATCCTTGACCCTTTCTGCCAGGCTAGTTCCAAATTCACATTGAGCTGCTACATTCTTGACTTTCACATACCATTCTCTTACTAATTCACTTCCTTGCCTTAACGAATCAAATTGTATTCTTTTGCGGAATACAGAAACTGCTGGCTTAAACTGTCCCGAAAGAATTTTTGCCAACTCATTATTAGTTTTGTCAGCAGGTTTTATAGGATCACATATTTTTTTAAGTATCTTGTAAACATCTTCCGATATGATAGTTAGCAGTACTGAAACATTTCTTTCATTTTCAATTTTATTTTCTAAAAAGTACTGTTCCAGTTGCTTTATGAATATTCCCCAGTCTCCAGGTAGACCAAAATTTGATAGACTGGCTACCTTGATTTACGACTGATACGATACGATACGATTTCAATACGTTTCTTCGTGTTGAATGTACTATTAGAATTAAAAAAATGCCAAGCAAAATTGAAAATTTAAGATGTCGTTGTTTGGCGTGAAATTCCCTAAAGACAATATTTAGTTTTTTTTTTATATCTTTACAAATAATAGAGTTACGGCACTGAAAGGTAAACTTCTATTTTTTTTTTGCAAATATCTAGTAAACCATGCTTTACCTTAAATGGACAAAAGGATATCTGGATTAGGATTATAAAGATGTTAATCTTCCTTAGAAAAAAAACTCAGTCTGTATATTCCACTAACGGTTATACACTTATTGCGACGTTTCGATAATAAATCTACATCCTCAAAAAAAAATCCTTCGGCCTATCGCTTTCAAGGTTTCATCTGAAGAAAAACGCTTTCCCCTCAACTTTTCCTTTTTAATTTAGAGAAGAAATAAAATCGTTCTGCGCCAAGTCCCATTTCTCTAAAACCGCTGCATAATATTCCCAATATATTTTCAGTATTGTGTTTTGTGCAAATAAAATGAAAAAAGAAAAATGGTTAGCCTTGATGCAGATAGCTAAATTTTTTACAAATGAGATGTACTATAAGTAATGCCTTCATAAAAAGAAAAAAATGCGTCCGCTTGCTGGTCATTCTGTTCTTCGCTAAATATGTAAATATTTCATACCGGCTTGCTTTACGTTCACATTTGTGTCAGCTGTAATAAGGAAGAGTTTCGAGGAATCCTTAAAATGAAACTTTTTATTCGTTTTTTAAACATTTCCTTAACTTAATGCTTGCATATATTTTTTTTATGTACCTACTTCCGTGTTTCGGTGCTATTGATTTACTATTAGCTAAAAATATACCAAAAAGTTTGTGTATCATATAAATTTATTTGGAACATTCACCGCGAATTCCAGGTTAACTGTCAAAATCCTGGAAACAGGATTATTTCATTTAAATCTATAGTTGCTTCGCTTACATATATAAACACTTCAGAATATTCCATTTTATAAACCTTCATAACCGACTTAAATTTTTCTTTTTGTCTTCCTCATTTAACTGAATAAGGTTTAGTACGAATTAATTCTGTTAATCACGCCTAATAATGATTATTTCGTACAAGGAAAAATAAATATCGATTGACTAAGACATACGCAGCCTTCATCTCCTTAACTCTCCCAGTTTATCATTAAGTGAATTTATTGTCTGTGTTCTTTTTAACTTTACTACCAGAACAATAATGGTTATCGCCAATAAGAACCTATTAGATGTATCCTTATTTTACGATGTAAGCCGTAATTGTTAATGTAACCTTGCCAGAACACGTCATAGGCTCACGTACTTTTTTCTATAACAATACATCTCTATTATAAAAATATTTACCAATTTGAAAACTGTTCATAGACATCGTACTTATATAATTTTCCAAGCAAAGTTTAAAGTTTAGAAATATTTCATAAAAATAGATTACTTACCATTGGTAATTATTTACACATCCACAATTATCCTTACATTGTCTTATTGCTTCTAAAAAAATTCTTTTTGTAAAAACATCTTCGATATAGGATAAGCTTGAAAAAACTGCAATGTGTACACATCATGCGATAGAAGATCAAAAAACGTCTCATATACTAACATCTATAAGTCTTTTGTTTACATGGTACAGGAGGTTGAGATAAATCCATTAATCTCACTCACAACTTTGCGAGAGATCCATTGTTGTCACTCACTCCATTTACCCTTACGGAGACAAAAACATTTAATTTAATGCAATAATCTTCATATACTTTACCACAAATTTTCCTTGCAAATGAGCAAACTCATCTCGCCATTACATAAGCGGACAAATTCGTATTTCCACAGCCCGAAATAACAATTCTGGCTTACTTATACTTTTCAATTGGTTGTAATATTTTCTTTCCTTAAATTTATATTCTTTCAAGCAATGTTTTGTCCCATTGGTCATCTAAGTCCAAAACATTTTCCACCTGCACAACTACTCATTACTTTTTTGGGCAGTAGCGCCAGTTCTCCTACGCCAAATCCATATACTACAATAAAATGAGTAATAACATGTGGGAAATCTTGGGGACTATCTTCAAAGCTAGTCCCTTAGCTTTATGTGACGGTAATACGTCCAACCATAACTTATAGAGCAATAGCTTGATGGCAATCTAATGAGAAATGGGAAGACATACTGCAAAACAATACGCTTCAGAATGAATATAGTACCTTTATTAATACTGTTCATTATTACTGCGACTTAGCCTTTGCAACCTCAACTGCAACTTCACATAGCTGCGATAGAAATTCTTGGATCACTAGTGGTATTCTTGCTTCGTCACAAAGACTTAAGGAATTGTATAGATTAACTTTGGGCGGTGACTTAGATGTAATTGAATATTATAAAACATATAAAAAGATTTATAGAAAAGTAATTAAAGCTGCCAAGATGCTCCACAATAATCGTCTTATAAGTCGTTCCACCAATAAGAATAAAGTAGCGTGATGGAGTATTATAAACTCTCAAATGAGGACTGCAAAATCTGAACATATGATTGCTCTCTGTCTTGCCGACAAAATAGTAGATGATCCAAAAACTGTAGCCGATGCATTTAATAATCATTTTAATGGTGCAGCTAATAAATTAATCAACGGAGCGGCTAAGACTGGTACCACTTCAATTCCAGTACAGACGAATATATTTTTTGTAAGTCCAACAACTGAGGGCGAAGTAGTTGAAATAATCAAAAATTTGAAAAGCACACATTCAACTGGTGATGATAACATTAATAGTGTTTTACTTAAATCTTGTGCTGGTGAAATAGCATGACCCTTAACAAATTTAATTAATAAATCTTTTTATGATGGAACGTTTATTGAATGTTTAAAAATTGCTAAAGTAATTCCTATTAATAAAGAGGGACCCTCTTTATTAATAGGAATTACTTTAGTGGACCACGTTACTCTATCGATAATTATCGTCCAATATCGATTCATTTCATCCATTTCATTCATTCCAGTTAGGGTGGGCACTTGATGTCCGGGCACTTGAGCTAGATGCTCATTGTACCATCCCTATTGATTCTCTTATTTCCACTCGAGCAGCTTGGTGTTCTCTATAAAGCCCAGTATCTTGCCCAGTGGAAACTTGAGAACCTTCGAGGGCTCCAATAGATCTCTCCCGAAATATTTCTGTCTAGGTACCTTCAGTTCCTCACATGTGCAGATTACATGTAAACTCGTTTCCTCCTGTAGTTCGCATCTTCTACACCACGGTTCGCTTACTCGGCCTGTGTTGTATAGATGCTTTTTCAGGGAACAGTGTCCAGTTACCAACCCAGTAATGGTTTTAACTTCTTTCCTAGTCCAATATCGATATTGAGTACCTTTTCAAAGATTATAGAGAAATTGATGGCCACCAGATTAATTAGCTATCTCAACAAATATAACTTACTAAATTCTAATCAATTTGTCTTCAGGAAGAATACAAATACTACATCGGCATTACTTAAATTTTGTAGTGTATTATATAATAGAATGGAAGGCCGTCAATCATTATAGGTTGCTTTCTTGATTTAAGTAAAGCTTTTGATCTGGTGAACCATAAAAATTTTATTACAGAAATTGGAGTACTACGGAATTAGGGGCAAAGCCCTTATTGGATCTGTGAATATCTCACAAGCAGGTTGCAATATGTCGACATAAACGGAAGTAAGTCTCATTATTTGGCAGTTCACCGTGGCGTTCCACGAGGCAGTGTCCTCGGACCATTGCTTTATCTTATTTACGTGAATGATTTTCGGTTGAAGGATGCAGTAATATTTCTTTCATTATATCCAGCAGCAATATAAGTCAAGCTAGAACAACACTAAATGACACCTTAACTACAATTAGTGAATATTTTAAACAAAATGACTTGCATTTAAATACTAGTAAAACTGTATCCATAGAATTGAAATTAAAAGCTCTTGACCGTGAGTATTCTCATTACATTAAGTTGGACAGAAAAAGTATAGCACAGGTAGACTCTGTAAAATTCTTGGGTATTACGTTGGATGCACGTTGTGATTGGAGGGGCCACATCGATGAGCTGTGTAAGAGGTTGGCCAGCCTCTGTTTTTTGTTGACGAAACTAAGAGGCCAAGTTGGTCTCGAGATTTTACGTATGTGCTATTATGCTCATTTCCAGTCTGTGGTTACATATGGGTTGCTAGTTTGGGGGGCTTGGGGTGATATTGAGCGTGTATTTAAGTTACAAAAGCGCGCAATTCGCGTACTGGAAGACGTTTCGTCTAGAACCAGCTGCATCTACTTTTGTTTGCAAAAGAAAATTATAATTGTATTCCCAAATTGACGCAACTCAGTATCTTTCCCAGTGGGAACTTGAGAACCTTCGAGGGCTCCAATAGATCTCTCCCGAAATATTTCTGCCTGAGTTCACTGTCGTAGTTCACCAACACCATTAATTAGCTTTGAATATACTAGTTGTTTTAAATATTATAAAATGGAGACTCCTTGTCCTATCCATCTATTGCACGTTTCATTTAAAAAAATTCCTACAGCGAGAGCAAAATGCGGTAGAGGCCGTTGGTTAACTCTATCAATTGCTGCAAAAGATAAAACAAAGTATTTATACTTTCACCAGTTGTCCATAGGTGGGTATATAAAATCATCTCAGTAATATAAGAATTGCAAATACTGCATCGCAGGTGCAGTACTGATTCTTCTCTTTAAAATTGTGTTTATATCAAAATAAAGATCTGGACAATCAATGCGGAAAGCCAGAATTGCCTTTCTGAAAATATCATGTCATTCTCATCTCTATAATACATAGGTGCGTATCCGTTGTATTTGAAATGCTAACAATATCTTATTGTATCTAAATACAATCTACTGAAAAGCATTGAATAGAATGTCATTTCTAATAACTAGGAAATATTTCAAGCATTCAACTGATTGAATATCGATCATGTAGTTCATTGTTTGTTTATTTTTTGGAAATTTGCGTGTTAAAAAAAGTATGGAGTGAAACAATCTCAAAAATACATAAATTTGGAATAAAGCCAATTTAAATTTTCACGTACGATTCCATGTAAATATATAAGTTCGGGAATATGAATGGAATAGAATAGATCATAATCTAAAAATAACCTCTAAAGCTAAAAATTCACCGTAGGCGAGTAGGAAATCTATCGACATACGATATAACAACCATAAACCTGCAACTGCAAAAGTGGACGATTGTCACTTGTGACGTTTCACACGGAGTAAACAAGTAGGCTTCGACACGGCCAACAACGCCGCCTACTGTATAATATAAAACGATTTTCTTAATGGCCAGCGAACAAGGTTATTATACGTCGAGATGGAATAATAATTGCAGGAGCTGTATTAATGCATCGCCGTAGGCAGTTAGTCAGGATGTGTGTTTGCACATTGAAATTTTAATCAATGAATTAGAAGAAAAAAAAATCATTTAGCGTATCTATTCGACGACTGTCGGATTGGGTCAATGAAATGCTGTCAGTTAGTTGTCTGATCTAGGAGGCTGTGGCTGTTACGCTGTATTGACGTGGACGACATCATCGGTCTCATTATATTGCCACAGAACAATAATAATAATAATCGTAATCATCGTGATGATAGTCGTAATGACGGTTGTAAAATAACGTTAGATTAATTTGAAAATATACCTATTAGATAATAGTCAAACACTTTAACTTTAGCGTATAATTATGCAATTTATACAATTACCTTTACTGTGTTTAACTGTTATTTTTGCTTCATTCCAATTGCAGTAAATTCCTTTCTTATTTTCTAAAAAGAATGTTGTCTATTGTCGTATAATCAAAATTGGTTGTGGATGAAACTTCTAATAGTAGTGACATCATAAACATATAATGGTCTAAGAAAAGAGGAGCCTTTCTAGTGGTGTCATGTGTCTAATACGACGACTATAAGAAATAAGAAAGCTAATGATGACTAGAAGAAGACGAAACGTCATTTACAATTTTTGAATAGGCTATTAAATAGAAAAACCAGAGTGACATATTACCCCTAACCTTATGTATTTATAGTTCTTCTTTGTAAGGCCAAATAATGATGCAAGAAATAAAAATCGAAAATTCGTTTTTTTCGATTTTCAAAAAACTCGAACATTTTCTATCACAGACCCATTTCCTCTTCGGATTCATCAACCCAAAATTGAAAAGAGCGTTCCCCAAGGTTGCCAATTAGCGGGTTTTGTATTTAATAATATCGCAAATTGTTCTGTAGAAATGTATGCAGATGATGCTCAGTTAAATTATACCCTTGATCCTTCTCATATTTTGGAAGGAGCACGAACGGTTCAGGACGATTTAGATATTAGGCGTTTACGAAAATTGGATTATAAGGTATCTACCGACGTTTTATCCTGTTCTAGTACATTGTAAATGCTACGATTTCGTTTCACTTTCGGTACATCAGTATATATCCGATCCAATTTTCGTAAACCCCTATTTTAACATAATCTTGCAACAACTATGGTCTACATTTAAACACCTCCAAATGTTCGATGATGTTATTTGGGAGACAGAAAGTAGTTGATTTGCGTAATAACCAATTCAACCTTACGTTAAATGCTACCCGGCTGCCTTTAGTCAACATGTGCAATGATAATTCTTTTAGATTTAAAAAATAACTCTCATTGTTTATTCAACGAGTTTTTTCAAATCTAAAAATAATTTTCTCACATCGTTCTTATTTAACACGTGAAATCAAAATTTTATTTGTAATTCTATGGTATTATCATCCTTTTCTTAATGCTTCAGCGTATACTGGCCGTGCATAGCATCGAAAAAACATATAGAAACTATTCAAAATTATTGTATTAGGTACATTTCGGTATTCCAAGATTTCAGAAAGTCTAGCATGCATACCACCAGTGATGTGGTTGGTTAAAAGTGAAGTATCGTTTTCTTTTACATTCAATATTTCTATTTCACTTGATAATCATAATTAGTCTTGCTGTACTCTACGGTATTGTTTGAAAGATTTTTTGATTTAACATAATATGTTAAACTTTAAATACCAAAACATCATAATGATTAAAATCGTTGGCATATAAAAGGTTAAAACGTCAAATATACAATGTTCTGCTTTCTGACCAATTTCATGAAATAGCTTTAAATGTGCGTAGGTAACAAAAATAACAGTTAGGTACAGGAAAGGCAATCGTATAAATTACATAATTATTTTAGGAGTTATTATTCTTTAGTTATAGCTAGAACAGACAAAATCTTTCTTGTTTTTCGCATTTTGTTTTGTTTTTGCTAGGTTTTAGTATAAGATTGTTAAGGGATTTTTTCTCAAACTAAATTACGCCTTAAGATTTTTCACTCACACGCAGATTTTATGCAAAAAAAATTAAATATGAATATGTTATTATACTTAATTGTGTTTTGTGAAAAACAAAGATATATTATTATTATTATATATCAGATTATACTACAAGTTGATACCAATTTAGATCACTAAAAAGTATGGAATATTCGTTTATAAACACGTGTATAAACTACTAACTATCTCAATATCATGCCGTAACCTTTTTAATTCTTTGGCAACGTTACTAAAAAAACTACCCGTTATCCCTAATATCTGTTTCGCATCGCGGCCAATTTAACCACTTAGCTAATGCTCTAGTTCCCGTATGCGATCGCCATTTATCAGCGAGGAAATATTAAAATAAAACTTGCCCCGGTGTATCTACCCCACCACATTCATATTGCCAATCATTAACCCTTCTAATTCTACCTAAATTTAATTTAGAATTACCGTGACTCGTTATTAGCACTTTCGTCTAATACGACATATGTAGGTACTAACTTCATTTCCCTAAAATGTGTAATGTTACCGATAAATTTCCTAGTCCACCTCTTATTTAAAGCACTATCCAACCTACTGTAGTAATCATTTTTTTTTTAAGTATGCAAGTCAAAATTAACCCATGCCTGAATTATTTTGCTATTTCCTTTACTCGCATAATATTAATGTAGGAAGATTCAATATGTAAAGGAAATTAAAATAATATTTAATAAAAAGAAATAAATAATAAGAAAAAAAAATTCCGGTACCGGGAATCGAACCCGAGCCTCCTGGGTGAAAGCCAGGTATCCTAGCCACTAGACCATACCGGATTCATGTGAATTCTAGATGATAACTTCTAGAAGATCAGAGTACATGCCTCTATTTTATATAATTAAATAGTTATTTATATCACTAGGTCAGAAACTACAATTTTGCGAGTATGAGTACGGTTTAACTATTACATGGGACGAGTCGGTAGCCGAGGCCCACAAGTACGAATACTCGCAAAAGTGTTTCTGGCTGTGTGATACCGGCAAATCTTAATTTTGAATTGAAAATAGAAAAGAAATGTTGACACTAGGGAGTTGACAGTACAAGTTGGCACACATGTTACATACCTTAGTATTTTGACGTTTCTGAGAATAAATCTTTTTCTGTAATTTTCCTTCTAGTTTAATATCTACATATTTATCAATAATAAGTGCAATGAAGACACCAGCTCATCTTAGCATGGTTGTAGCAATGTAGCTTAATGACAATTTATTACACATCTGTCATGTGAATCAGTGTGGCCAAACTTTAGTGACATTTATGCCTGCCTAGGCAGGAAAACAATAGTTTTCCTGCTGCTTTTAAGTACTGCAAAAATGTTTCTGGACGGAGGCGCAAAAAAAAAGTTTAAATAATTTTAACCACAACCTCATAGTTATACCATTGTTACATTCATATTAATATATACATATTACATTACTATTTTTTACAAAAAAAAAATAATTGAGTAACTTGAAAAGGGCCTTCCTGTTTTCATAAGGGGAGCAATGTATTCGGATTTTCTTCAACGAATTCTTATTTTGATTATCTCAGGCATACACTTATGTGTGAAGTAGAGAGAAAAACAAAACATTATAAGCAGGACCGACGTCATGAATATGCGATAGTGGAGCGGTAGCACAGCGCCCCGTGCCAGACAGGGTCCGTGACGCCGCTTTAGAAGGACCCCCCTTCATTATTCAAGGGCATTTTGTATAGGTCTCAGCAAAATATATCGCCGGGCCTAATTACAAGCTCGAAAAATTATCTAGGTACGATTTTTCGGAAATAATATCTTAGGATTAGTGGGTGGAAATTAGGAGCTTTTCTGTTTCTGTTCAACTTTAAGGCAATTAACATCGATGGTACGTACACTACATACTGAGAGAAGAGAGAAATTAAATATTATTTCAACAACTTTTGCAGTTTAAATATATCCACCTGCATTTTATTCGCCATTAAATAGTGAAATGAAGCAGTTATTTTTTGTTAAAGTTTCGTTATTTAAAATAATGAGATTGAAGTCGGTCAAATATAGTTCATTAGGCAAGCATAACATATATAGACGTTGGTTTTACTATTGAACTCTAATATAGGTACTTATTGTATTTGGTACTAGTAATTATCAGTATTATGATGTTTTGAAATACATATTTACAGGAATACGCATGTACAACTATAGTTACGTACATTACCGACTAGATATATATAATTGCAGTACACTTTTGAAAAATTGATGATGCTCTTATTTTCCATACATATTAAGTATCTATGCAATTGTTTATAACTGCCTGGTATTAGATAAGTTGTCAAATTTGAAAACTACCTCCTTCTGAACCAAGTATGTATAATTTTTAAGCTTTTATGTGTTTATTAATTATTTTATTACACTGAGAAAAAAATTTAATAATCATAAATAAAAATACAATTATCGTAAGTAAAAAGTTCAGCTGGATAGAGGACAAAAGCACAGATTACTTAGTACTAGTAAAGAAGAGATCCTAAACACTGATACTAACAACAAGCAATCTAAGTTACTTACAGTCTGCTTCATACCGGTAACTTATAAAGTTACTTATGATAATTAAACTGAAGTAGTTAAACCAAAGAATATATGCAGTTGCGGTAAGTAAAAGATTTGCTCATGTCAAGTAGATGTATTACTATGACTGAACTATTCTATAATGGCTATCACACCTTCATTATTAACCTCAATTAATGCAAACTATTTGGATTACTTGTGATAAGGAAACAGTATCATTAATGCACGTCCACTAAATACCTGATATATAGAAGGTAATGGTTTGCTATAAATATGCAATATACTTACCTTAAATTTGTTGTTCAACTTAGGATTCACCTTAGGTAGTGCAGGAAACGAGGAAGTTTAGTGAATATTTAATATAAATTTAAATAAAAAGCAGTATTATTAGTAATAGTTTTATTTTGTATAGGACAAACACAGTGACTACCTGATATGAATGAAAGATATTGGTTTCACTTTAACAACAGTTTTTTTTTAACAATTTACAACGTAATGACATAAAATATATTTCTTAATAATGAAAAACATGAACAAAGTAATAATAAAAGGTAAGGTAAATGGGAACCTCTTGAAACGTTATTTAGTTATTGAAATTATTGAAATCTAAACAAAGGACAAAGCGAAATATGCTTTGGAAGTTACAACTAATAACAAACAAAGAATAATATACCTAGGCGGTAAACTTGCGGTTTCTGTTGGTTCTTTGCACTTGGGCGTTGTCTCGGCGAGTTGATCCTCTGTCGGCGTACATGGCGTTATGTCGGTGATCGCCTCGAAAACGGCTACTTTCGTCGGGGTATCCCTAACTGCAGATGGCACTTGGACTGTCGGATCACTAGCGACGGCATCCACCTTTACTAACCAGCGGGCGCAGATATCATCACAATGATGGGGAATTCAAATATCCCACCACCGTGGTTTTAAAACTACAATCTTGAAACATCCGATTGCTTATAGGCCCGGTACTTCTTCTGTCGCTAGGATTCTTTATACGGATGGGGCCTTAAGTTAAACCACCCGGTATTTTTAATATATTTGCGTTCGAACTGGCCTACAATGGCCGTACCCCTTGGCCACTCTTTTTCGACGACCTTTTCCCACGTCCGTAACTCTTACTTAACGCTAGTCCGCGCTTGCACGCGTAGCAGTTTCGTGGACTATTTTATTACTCCGCCGCACTAGCCAACCAGGAATAGTAAAACAATCACGGAGTGGCAGCAAAACTCAAATAAACATAGTTGTGGCAAGTTGTTACCTATTTAAGAAAATACATGAGTTTAATAGCGATCAGCATTGTTGTTACTTCTACTAACCATGTGCTGTAGTTAGATACAGTACCAGTAGTCATAAGTAATACGTTAGTTACCACAAATATGTGAGGTACGCTGTGTAATAGCCGTTAATAAAAGCACTATTTACAGTACCAACTTGCATTCAGGAAACTGGATTTAGTTGCAGGTATTAATTAACGAGAATAGTTCCAACTAAAACTTTATCTATTGTAAATAATTTTTTTATTAAGTAAACACTTAACTTAGCCCATTTTTTTTCTCAGTGTACTAGTAAAAAACCATTAAAATAAATACATCTTAATTGTGAAGATAACACCGGCAAATCGTTAAACTTAACACAATTATTTTTAATAGGATATAGTACCTACTTTTTGGTTAATTCAACAATTTTCTTGTTTGAACGTATTATTTAAAATATTTCTATTAAAAATGTTCTATTTAACACTTTATAATAGTTATGTCAAATACAAGAAAGTAAACTTACAAAATTAAATACTATTCAAACAAGGAATGGTATAAAATTGCATATTAATCATCTTCATTTACTGAATCAACTATAAAGTACCTATTATTTTTTTTAATATATATATGTGTGTAAGCCACAGTTTCGGCCTAGGTTATATTCAGGCTTCTGAATAACGATACAAAATGCAATTATGATGTCATTTCTATCGAGATTTTGCAGATTATTGGCATTGTAAGATTTAACAAAAGATTCTTTATAGTATTATTTTATTTATAATTGCATTTTGTATTGTTATTCAGAAGCCTGAAGGTGACCTAGGTCGAAACTATATAGCATAAAAATATACAGATTGATCCGAACTGCAATTTTGTGCGTTTTATTCAGCACTTTTTGTAATTTTAATTTAATGTTTAGAGCACGTGGTTCGTATTTAAAACAAAAACAATAATGTATAAAAAGAAAATCTCAAATTGGCACTTTCATGATCATCAGCCAAATGTGACAGGCCAAAATTAAAACCACCAAATGCTTGGTGATAGTTATAAACACGCTGTTATAAGTTTATTGAAGACGTTAGATAAGAGAAAATACTTTAATGTACTTATAATTAATTATATGCACCTATAATTATGGATAATACTCTTTGTAATAAAATTCTCAATTATATGAAAGAACATTTAAATGCCCCATTTATTGCTAAAAGTATATAAACTTGCCTATATTGTTTTCTCCACCCACCATTAGACATATACACATGTACTGCCAAGCACTAATTATTTTACCAACAAGTTCATTGTATACATTAATATATTTCCATAAATACATAGGTAATCAATTAATCGAATACAACATCTGTTGACAGAGATAACTTAAAATCTGATATTTAGAGAAGAAATTTGTCTAGTTTGACAACGTTTATTCGTTTTAAAAATAGAAAATTTAGTCATTTACACGTCACTGCTATATTAATATTAATTATATCTTAACCTAATCCGTTCTGAATGTGGCAGAAGGCGTAGGTAAGAGTTTCCTATTACTGAAACTTTAATTTACGCCAACTCGAAGCAGAATACGAAACCTTGTACCCATTTGTTCCAATATAAATGTCTCTGTAATATATTATTTAAGAACACCGATTACGGTCATCCAGTTAACAAGCCAGAGAAAATGGTTAAGAGTAAAATAATGAATATTAGATACACCTATAATAGTAATAATTAGTAAAAATTAAATCAATTAAATTCACTTTATTCTAAGTTTTTTTTATTTCACTTTTGACATTTCTAATTTAATTAAATACTCTCATATAATAGATATGTACATAAACAATGCTATTAGAAATGAAATGAACACAATTATACAATCCTCCTGTCATCTGCCAAAAGAAAGTAAACTTCTATCTCTCTCATCCATGTCAAAATAACACGTTTAGACCCTATTATCCAGAAGTGTTGAGATCATTTACTTCTATAAACCTGTTTCAATTCCAAACAAAAATATTGCATAAGTAGGGCGAATAATGTTATTGTAGAATACTCGCAGATGTATGAATCATACAAGCATATATAAGACACATGTCGACAGAAACTTACTAATAAGGAATAAGAGAAAAGTAAAGGTATGCTGTACATTATCGTATTTGTTGTCTATATGTAGTAAGTATAATATTTAATTTTATGCAAGTAAGCGAACAAACACGTATGTACATACTTATAAATATCATGGTTACGTAAAAATTCCGTGAAAACCGCAAAGAAATGTAAGAGTAATCAGATTATACCCAGATGTACAGAAAACCTCCAGTTTTGGCATAGTAGTGGTTTCTATGAAGGCGACAAATGATCTTAGTAACACATACAGGGCGAAATATAACAAATAGATCGAAATTAACTTATATACTATAATTTATATAGCACATGCCTGCATATCATATGTCTTTCTGATGGGTAATAAGCACAGCAAGGAGGTCTGCGTTCAGAGAAAGATAGAAAGTTACCCGATTGCCCGCATAAATTCTCTAGTTGTTTTGGACGAGTAAGAAAAACACACCCATGTATAAAAACTACATGCGCCCGTAAATCACGTGGAATATTTCAATGCACAGCGATGACACATATATACATAACTTGTTTGTTCGACACGAACCACAACGCAGCTGTGTTTTCGCAATATTCTACACATTGGCGGCGTCTTAGATGTAGCTGTTTATTTATATTTGTGCAGCACTCAAATATCTCCGTTTAGGCTTTCATTGAAAAGGAAGAGTTGCTAAAATAATGTATATTTTGAATACGTTTTAAGCACTGTAACAAGATAAAATATACTGGGTGAGTTTTTTATCTTGAGACAACGGAATATCTCTAAAACACTGCATCAAATCAAAAAAAAGGTCTTAATAAAATACTGTTTGCAAATTTTAAAATTTTCTAGCTTATGTACTCCATACACTTATTTCATGTTACAGCTAATGCAGCTAAATGCAGCCATAGGTTTTAGAAAAGTACAAATTAATTCCAAAAAATGTTTCTGTTTAAGCTTCTTGATTTTAGATATAACTTAACCTAATTTAAGTTAAAATTGAAAACCACACAACAGATACCCATATATTTTGAATTTGAGTGAAAGTTAATTTGATCGTTTTTTAAAGTAAAAAAAAGTAAACCAAACTTTAAATATACCAAATACCTTCAATATGTGAGTTATTTTATTGAATCGTATATTAAAATTACCCACATGACAGATATGTATTCATATACATGAAATCTATTGT
Source organism: Protaetia brevitarsis (assembly GCA_004143645.1). Classification (NCBI taxonomy): domain Eukaryota; kingdom Metazoa; phylum Arthropoda; class Insecta; order Coleoptera; family Scarabaeidae; genus Protaetia; species Protaetia brevitarsis. The sequence goes on along the minus strand of RXPK01000261.1, from coordinate 1,378,232 downwards.
ATAAATTGCAGATACATACTGTAATTATAATTTATAATTTCTTATCAGAATCCAGCCAATCCACTTTAGAATCTGAATCATTTAAAGATATAATACCAAAAATACATAGTAAATTATAGCTGTTCTTCTGTAAAAGCTAGTCTTCTGATGTACTCATCTTTTTCAGTATTTTTAACCTTATCTATTATTTGCACTCTGTGTTTTCCCACAAATCTGAAATTCTGGAATAATTTCAGCAAACTCTTTTCTAATTAATGACTCAATATTAGGTACAACTTCCATCCACATTTCATGAAACTATATTTTTCTTCTTCTTGCAGCTAAGCGCCAAACTAATTTAATTGGATTACCGTTCCACCAATTTTTTTACCATTTTTATATCATTCTATTTTACTCCATCATTGACTGCATTATTTGTTCAGCCTGGTCTCGGTACTTTAAATAAATGAATAAATAATTAATTTCAAGCCTTACTTTTGTTTTTATTATCGCAGAGTGCATCTATTTATTGTATCTCTCGTATCCATCATTATTTAGTATAGATGAGTCATTGCAAATCAATTAAAAATAGAAATTAATCTTCTAAAAAAATTAGAAACAAACCCATTTACAACAACGAAGTCAGAGTCAGATAATTAAAACTGCTTACCTACATGAAAATTATAAATTAATAATCTCAATAATAAAATTTGACATTTCCTACCTGCCTACATGCTTAAAACAGATATGTAAAAGAAAGCATTTAAAAAAAAGTGATAATGTAACAATTCGACGGAGTTCCAACATATTCATCCATTTACAATTATCTATATTAATAATAATATAATTTCTACGAGTATGTGTTTGTATATGTGCACGTCAACACCAACCACGTACACATACATATAGGTAAACATTTGTGTGCGTGTCAGTGTTATAGTTTGTGTAATTTCAATAGAGTCGTACTACGACGTCGCACATGCGCGAACATTCCAATTTTATTAGGGAAAATACAAGTCAGGAACGATTAATTATGTTTACTTAAATTGTCACACCCTTGAAACAATAAGAATATGCAGGGAATAATATTTGAATGATCACCACATAAGACTTTTATAGAAATACAACGCCTTCTCGTAGAAATTCGATTATTAAAATTTATACCTACTGGACCGGTACTTGTTCGGCCGGTGGGGGGGACGTATATAAACACCGTGAACCATTCCGACTACTGCATTTCAGATCGCAAGAGCGTGAGAAACGTTTAAGCGTCGTTAAAGTGTTTTGTATTTGATATATAGTCAGGTTTATACATAAATTCAATATGAGGGAAATCGTACACATCCAAGCCGGCCAATGCGGTAACCAGATTGGAGCTAAGGTATGTCGATTTTTTAATAAAATATACTAATCAAAATCAAGCAAGTAGGCCGAAGCCGGCCATTTTGTTCGCGTTTCAAAATTATTAGGTGCCGTGGAATTAATACTCGTGGTATCATTAGATGAGCGTTTTACTGTTTGGATTTGTTTTATTGTGCATGCTGTAATGGTAAAATCATACAAAGCGTCGTTTTTTTCTTGAATATGAACGCCGGGTATGTTGTACTATCGTAGGTGATAACATCGGTCATAGAATGTAACCGTTAAATTCAAATTTTACTATTTCGGTATCTCATTTATAGTTTATATACCGATTCTCCAACTTAATATTAGAGTTTATATAATTAATTTCGTAATGGAAATACTTTATATTGCTCTCTTATGGTTATCCGGCCGCGTAAGTTTTCTACATCGAGAAAACGACCGTTAAAAAAGGCGGCAACCGACCCGGCAACTGACGCTCTTAATGTACAGTACAGTCCAAAAATCGATTCACACCCCATGTATCATGTATATGCCGCAAGGCCCCACCCTGTTCAAAGAAATGCGCCGTCCTAGAATTGTTTATTACATGTTTACGTTCAGTAATAAACTTTATTGTTGTTTCTATCTTATCTATAATCAGTACAGCGTGTTAATCTAGCCGACTTTATGGAAATAATTCGCGATTTTTCAACTTAAGTGGTCGCGACGAGATTCTTGAAGCGTGAACTTTTCCAAGTTCAATGCACTTGAAACGAAGATGTGTTCTTTCATTGTTATGGGAGCGAGTTGTTCCCCACGATGTGCCGTATACCGTTCGACATTAACATATATCTTTTGATTAGTTAAAGTGTGAAAGAAAAAGACTTTCGAATGAAAGTCGCCGGTGCTTTCCTATCTGTTCTAAATCTGAGATAAACGAGGTCTGTACGGTATTATTGTGTCGAAAACACGCCAGTAATTCCTTAAATATTCGTATTTTAAAATTTAAATCAACGAGGCTTTGATTGTTTTGTGCGATTTATGGCAGATTAAATAGAATTATCGTTGTTATTACGTGATTATTTATTTCTTGTGAAATAAACGGGGATAAATGATATAATGCCTAATATTAAAGTTGATTATAATTGCATTCACATATCGCAGAAATTGATAATATTAACTATACAAATACAACCTTAATACTTTTGACTCTAACTGTATCATTGATATAGCACTTAATTAAATATGTTCGTGTGAGCTCATACTTATTTCTGTATATAGGCATGATTGAATCACTCCATAATTATGCACAGTACCACTATTAGGACATGGATACATAGCTTTTAGTATTACTATATACAAAGTAGTTTGGCCTTGTGCATATCTTACCTGCTATTGTATAGATAGTTTGAACATCTGGTAGATAGGCGTACGTAATAGCGATGCATAACAGCTGAAAAGTATTCTTATGCTAACACTAAAGACATGGAGTTAGTGGGATATAGGGCAAGATGGTGGCAACGGATGTATCGTGAAAGCGAAAGAAGGAAGGGGTTCTTTGAATTTTAGTCGCAAGGGAAGAAGTAAAAAAACTGGGCTTCTTTCTAATTTATATATCAATTTAGATAATTTTTCTATTACTTTGTTTTTAATATTGAAAATTAATATTAAAAAGAAAATAAGAAGGGTTCACCAAAATTTTGGTTTGAAAATTAAAAAAAAAATATTTTTTTTCAATGTGATTAAATGTTTGATATCGAAATGGTGCAACTTTCTATTGTTTATTTTTTTATCATTGTTAGTTGAAAATAACATACTAATAAAACAGTGAATACTGCGGGTTGAGGCGTGGTTGACTCATTGATTTTGTAATTTTATTGATTAAATGAATGAATTTATTTGAGTAATAAATATTTATTTTTCAAACATTGGTTATTTTGAGTATCAGCAAAAATATTTCGTTGAGGTCTACAATTTGTCATGAATAATAATGCTATTAGAGTATGCCTTGAAATCGTGAGTAATGTTTAAGTAAATTATGTTAGTTATTGACTAAAGGAAAAAAAATGTTTTCTATGATAAAGGGATATGTATGATACATTCTTGTTGTTTTGGTGTTGGCGACAAAAAATTACACGTAATTAATTTGGAGAGAAAAGATAATTTTTTAACATAAATATCTTTCATGATAATCTGTGTTTGGCAGGAAATCTAAAATTGATACATACTTAACTAACTGTTAACATTATTGGTAGTTTTAAATTTAGAGGGGAAAAAAAACTAGGAGTTTTGAAATTGTAATAATTTTGAAAATAAAAATTTTTACTTTTTTGAAATTATAATATTTAAATAATAGTATATTATGCATAATTTGAGGTACGCATTCAATTTTATGGAACGAGCACATTATTTAATAAGGCTTATGAAACGCCTTGAATTTTATTTATTTTTTTTTTAATAAAGGAAAGGAAAATGATAATTTAGAGTATTATGTAGTGTTTTGTATCGTCTACAAATTCTAATTTTTAAATTGCATTAAATGATTATTTTTTTTTATTCATTCTTGGCAGTTATTTTATTTAAAATAATTTTAAAGATATATCATGCATTCCACCTAAAATGACAAAATGCTTCTCCTGCATTGTTACAGCACTAGTGATTTAAGTCATTTTAATATTATAGTGATCATAAAAAAAAACAAAAAACTTTACACTAATTTGGAGGGAGATTACCTTTTTGCCAGAAATATGTTAATGGTTAATTTGTGCTTGACAAGAACTCACAAATTGTTGCTAAAACTTGACGGATAATATTACTGATAGCTTCAAATTTAGAAAAGTCAGCTGTGAGATTTGAAGTTCTTAAAATTGCGGAAATATAAAGCTTGTTTTTTGTTATTGGGAATTTCCATTTTTATTTTGTAATTCATCTCTTTAGTAAGAAAAGCGATTCTTGTCAAAAATAGAAAAAAAAAGAAATTGATTTAAGAGTTTCTGGAATAATTTCATTTCAATTTCGTTTAATTCAGCACGTACATTTTTCACAAATTTAGAGTATTTACCTTAGAGAGTTTGTTATTATTTTATTTTAATCAGTATTTTATTGTTGAAAAAAATAATATGTAAATAATATGGGAATCATGAAGGGTTCTACTACCATTTTTGTCATGGAAGTATATTTTAGTTGAAGAAAAAAAACCCAATTTTATTTTATTTAGAATTATTCTTCCAAAATGTGACAAGCATGCAATCAAAAAAAAAAAACGGTATCTCTAATTGAACATTAAAAGTTATATATTAGTTGGTTATTTTAATAATATGGTATTGCATGGCCCGAAATTACAAGTAATGACGTAACTCGTCTGTTATAGTAAATGAAGTATAGTGAATTTTGTCTTCAACTTATGAAACTAAGTAATTTTAGTGTGTTAATCACAATCAATTGGATGGATTTTCCAATTTTCGACTAAATCACTTTTTGCAGTAAAGATTAGAATGCGTAGTTGTAATTTAAGGTTGTATTTGTCCCTATTTTACAAATGCGGTTTTCGATGTATTCAGCAGTATTTAGAATTCTAGTAGCGTCCTTCAAAATCGTTTTCTATTTCAGTTCTGGGAAATCATCTCCGATGAGCACGGCATCGACCCAACCGGAGCCTACCACGGTGATTCCGACCTCCAACTCGAGAGGATAAACGTATATTACAATGAAGCGTCCGGCGGCAAATACGTGCCCCGCGCCATCCTCGTCGATCTCGAACCGGGCACCATGGACTCAGTCAGGTCCGGCCCATTCGGACAGATCTTCAGACCGGACAATTTCGTCTTCGGTCAGTCGGGTGCCGGTAACAATTGGGCGAAAGGTCACTACACAGAAGGAGCAGAGCTCGTCGACTCCGTCTTGGACGTGGTCAGGAAAGAAGCGGAGTCATGCGATTGCCTGCAGGGATTCCAACTCACACATTCGCTCGGCGGAGGCACCGGCTCTGGTATGGGCACACTGCTCATCTCCAAGATTAGAGAAGAATACCCAGATAGGATAATGAACACATACTCCGTAGTACCGTCGCCTAAAGTATCCGATACAGTCGTAGAACCGTACAATGCCACACTTTCAGTACATCAGCTAGTTGAAAATACGGACGAAACTTATTGTATCGATAACGAGGCTCTCTACGACATCTGCTTTAGGACTTTGAAACTTACCACACCCACATACGGCGACCTCAATCATTTAGTATCCCTCACGATGTCCGGCGTAACGACATGCCTTAGGTTCCCAGGTCAATTGAACGCTGACTTACGTAAACTGGCTGTAAACATGGTACCGTTCCCTCGTCTTCACTTCTTCATGCCCGGTTTCGCTCCGCTCACATCCAGAGGCAGCCAGCAATACAGAGCCCTGACAGTACCTGAACTCACGCAACAAATGTTCGACGCCAAGAACATGATGGCCGCCTGCGATCCAAGACACGGAAGGTACCTAACGGTGGCGGCCGTCTTCAGAGGTAGGATGTCAATGAAGGAAGTTGACGAACAAATGCTCAACATCCAGAACAAGAACAGCAGCTACTTCGTCGAATGGATCCCCAATAACGTAAAGACGGCCGTCTGCGACATCCCACCCAGAGGTCTGAAAATGTCCGCCACCTTCATCGGAAACTCCACTGCCATCCAAGAGTTGTTCAAGCGCATCTCCGAACAGTTCACCGCCATGTTCCGTCGCAAGGCTTTCTTGCATTGGTACACCGGCGAAGGTATGGACGAGATGGAATTCACAGAAGCTGAATCGAACATGAACGATCTGGTATCCGAATACCAGCAATACCAGGAAGCCACCGCCGATGAAGATGCCGAATTCGACGAGGAACAGGAAGCGGAAGTTGACGAAAATTAAAAAAAAACGAAGATTTATTTAAACAGCGGTTCAGTTATCGAAAGAGAGTCTTTAATTTCCATTCCATCAGCAGTCGAATTTGTTTTTAATATATTTGTTTTTAAACGTTTCTAATTTATATAACACTATTTTGTATCTTTTGTTCGATAAAAGAAAAATGATTAAAAATTTGCTGCCATTCATTATATAAATCAACGTCTTTCATTTCTCGACCCATATTTCCTCTACAAAATTTTAGAATTAAAAATAAAAATAGCTGATATTCGACCGAAATTCCGTTAACATGCTTCGATAAGATTGACCAAGTAAATATCAAATTTTGTGTGCATTAGTATTACAACAATCTAACAATATGTAAACATTGCTTATCATAGGAAGTACTATATTAAAATAACCGTTAACTTGATAACAATATTACGCAAAATGTAAGGTTTCTATCCGGTAGTCCGATAAAAAATTCGTAATATTTTGCTATCTTCCTTTAAATTTGCGTGTCTGTTATCACATGAATCGTGGTCAGATGTTTATAACTGGTACGATGTTCATGATAAATTCTTTTATAAATACGGTAAGTTGTCATTAACATTGGCATTTCCTTATAAAGAGGTTAAACAACTACATACCCGTCATATACCATGACTAAATGATACCGTAAAAAGATCTAGCCTACATCTAAATGATCTTAATATTCTCCAAAAACGCTTTCCAGTGTTTACAAAGAGCAGAAAAACGACATCAGTACCAAGTGCTACCACAAAAAATTGAGGCATCTTCTAATTAGGGGAAGGTGGGGCAAGATGGGAACACTAAGCTTTAGAACACTGCATCAGGATTGCAAACTGATATACAAGGTTATAAGTAGGCTTATTGTAATCTTTAAACATTTACCTGCTGATGGATGTATTTACAATTTTTCGATGTGTACTCCTGATGTGAGAAAATTTTGAAAAGAAATATGTACATACACCACCTTGCCCCACCATGGGGGCAAGATGGGGTTCCAGGTGAGTTAAGAATGGGTTGTAACATAAATCTGGGTATTATGTAAAAAAATAGATTTTATTCTTAAAAAAATGCAGGAACAAAGCTAAAGCTCTTTAAAGCGGAACTACTTAAAATAAAAAGAAATACAATAACGATAAGAATATTAAACTAATCTTCACAATTGGGACAATAGAAGACGAACTCATTCCCATATTCGCACACCCTCCATGTACCCAACCTCGCCATCCATGGCATTGTATCCATACTTCCCCTTTGGTATCTTCACCGCATTTTCTGAGGCAATATAAACATAGACATAGTCTTCCTCAACAGAAGAACTTGATTATTTCCTTGTTTTCTGAAAATCTACTCTTTGCTTTCCTTACAAAATTTGGCTTCTTAGTCTCTTCTGTTTTCTTCTTGATTTTTTTTTCCCTTAATACTCCCTCAGCACTTCTAGTTGCCTTAGGGATTCTCCAGACTTCTATTTTCTTGTAGCAAATTTTTATACGTAGTGCTTGTAAGGATTGTCGTCTTTCCCTTGTTACGCTTTGATTGAACCTGTACTTCATTCCTAACATGAGATATGGGCATTATGTCTTCGAGAAAGCATAATGGAGATCCCATCTCACAAATCCTATCAGCCAATCTTTTCCTGCAATTTTTCCGTTTGTTCAACAACGAACTTTCCCCAATTCTTCATATCATCATAAGTAAGGTTTCTCAAATCTTGAATTGTTAATCCTGAGAGACCCAATTCCATTTTTTTTTTTTCAAATATGTAACCAGCTGTGTCTCGTCTTCTAGAGAAAAGTGTTTTTAGCCCAATGACGCGTTTCTTCCACTTTTCTTTCTAGAATTGTTTGTGGTACCTCATACTCAGTCTCTTCTCTTCTGTACCCACGACAACTCTGTTGCAAGTAATGAAACAATTTACATCTTCTTTTTTTTTGACTTGTTAAATACACATGTGTGTCATAACAAAATAATAATAAAATAATAATAATAATAATAATCATTATTATTAAACCTTCAGGCTTTCATATTTCATTAACACTTTTACAGGTACTTTCTATCAACAGTGCAAAAGATGATTCACTGTAACAAAAATTGTAAATATTTCAAGTATTCCTAGAAAAAATTCCTTGCAAGATAATATACTTTGTCATCGAAAATTAGTTTAGATATATTCGAAGCATATGTAGATTCTTATTAATGCCAATTAAATTCAATGATGAAACTGCAGTCAACCAATGGCAGGTGCTTAAGAAATTCAGGGCTGTGTTTGCTAAATAATTTGATTAAAGTAGTAAAGACTGCGAGGTATTGCATTGTTGCATTTTTTTTCAAATCTACCACGCTATAGTTTTAATATTTTGGAAGACAATGCGACTTTTTTTATACAATATCTCACCGAATTGGCTCATTAGATTTTTTTTTTTGAAATTCTAGTAGAAATTTGATTCTGAGATTTAGAAAGTAGTTAAGGGCAATTACAAGCTACGTAGACAAAGTGTGTGTGGTGAAGTAAAGTTTCTTATTTCAAATGAAATGGTATATATAATTTTGACTCATCTATACCTTGTCTTAAAATTAGGAATAAATAATATTAAAAATAAAAGTTATTGTTAGAGTTAATAGGCTATAATTTAATTATAATTTATCTCGAAAAAAATAAATTGGATACGTTTAAAATGTTTTGGTATCACCTGATAACGGCATTATAACGAATACATTGAATGTATGCAACACTTTAGGTATCTTTTCGTAGGAAATATGGAAATCTAGACGGAAATGGACAATTTCATAGAAGCATTTATAATTAGTTTAGAATGACACAGACAGTGAATTTTTTTTCAAATAATGATCAATTAATTATTAACGTGGGCACTACGGTACATGTAAATATAGTTTATTTTTTAAAATAAAAATATCATGGGTGATTTTATTATTTTAAACTATAAATCATTGTTAAACATTCAAGTATTTTAATCTTTACAGATTTTTTATAAGGTTAAACAACTACCTGACATTTGTCAAAGCTGTGTGTCAAATAATTGTGCGTTGGTTATAAATTTTAATTTGGCGCTATTTTCTATCCTTATTTAAGAAGTATCTCATGTTAATAATTTTTTTGCAGTGTAAAGTAAGAGTACTTCCGCTACTCCTTCTAATTTTGAGACAAAAGGTATAGTGAATTCATGCGACATCTATAGCCTGTCTTCTATTTGAGTTTTCTATCTCTAATCTCAATTGTTTTTGAGATATTTGCAATTTTATCAATTTTTTGACATTTACACTTTTGAATAAAATCAAGCAATTTATAGCCCGCAATATTGACGGTCAACTGTGATCTGTCTAAGACATATTTTCAACTTTATGACACCTTCCGTATAAATGAAATGGAACAATTTGATCGATCTACTGAATTTATTGTATCATTTGTGGCCACTCTGTATTAGGGTTCCGTTTTTGAGATATTTTCAATTTTATAGAATTTTTGAGGTTTGCACTCTTTTGAACAAAATCAAGTATTTTATATAGTGTTAGACATTTCATCGTTCTATTGTTGTCGATGTAAATACACGGACGTGGGTATTCAGCATTAGAGAGCAATAATCACTAAATCACATACAGAGTGTTCAAAAACATCTTTAGTATAGATATGCTTTAAACTAATAAAACTTTTCCATGAATGATTTGAATCTTCTGAAATAAATCTGTTATTAGTAGTGGGCTTTCTATATATCTCTATTTCTAATTTATTTTTATTTCTTATTACTAACATAGAGAGAAAAGCAAGCATATTGTTTGTTTCCTCTTCATGGGTAAACTTAATGGAAGGAAATTTTTAATTTGGCTGTTCAAGAAAATCCTTGGTTGAGCACTTACTAGTATCAAAAACATAAAAACTGTCATCAACGTATCTAACCTAAACGCGTGGAAAATATACCAAAGTATTCTGAAGATCGGTTTCAAATTTTCCCATAAAGAGGTTAGCTATGAAGGGAGATAAATTGTTACCCATTGCTGCTCCTTCAGCTTGTTGCTTCGCAAATAATAGTTTTTCGTGATTTTAAATTTGGTAAATCAGTCTGTCCACGATTTTTCTTCTCATAAGGGAAGTTAGATGTTATTGAGAGAAAAAATGGCTTTAAACTTATAAAAAAATGTCGAAAAAACATCATAATAAATAAATTTCAAATTTACATATTTTTTATTTAAATATTTTAATTATGAATTTACATTACACGAAATTCACACATAGGCATACCGTATATAATTAGCTTGTTAATTAGTGTATTTAACATTTCCTGTTCTAAATGCTATTAGGGCTAACTGAATTTGCACACGCAATACATTTTCAAATAAAGTCACTAATTACAGAAAAAAAAACAGGTAAATATAATGCCAATGGTGAAAAGTTATACATTATTATTTTATTTTCCTATTATGATGCTGTTTTAGTTCTTATCACGCGATTAAATTTGGCATTTGCGTCTATAAGACCCAGTTTTGTTTTAGAATGAGAATTATTGGTTTATAAAATTTATAACGCAAAATTTCCCTATATAAACTAAAATTGAAGACATTTGGATTCAATTTGGGCCTTTCCTAACTTTTATCGCTCATCATGCAAAGATATTCTGATTAAATTTTAGTAGAGAATACTATATTTATCGTACTTCAACACGCTTTGGTATTCAAATCACGTAAACTTTATGTAAATCAATCACCGTGAAGCGTATATGGGGTTTTGTTCTGAAAAGAACATTTTCTAGAATCAAATGTGACTCATTAAGGGGTTGTATTAGTGGCAGAATTAAACAAACCGAGCACCTAAACACAGCTCTATACATTACATTGGTTATATAAATTTCGGTTAAGCTGGAATTTCTCTGAAACTTGGAATATATGTATGTATACTAAGGCTTTCGGATTTTCTGCGATCAATACTGTCTGAGTTCTATCCGTTATACTACGGATAAAATATAAAGGGGATTGTGACTCACATTGTTTCTTCGCACCCTTATCTAAAATTTATTGTTGATTCACACGCAGTATTGACTACATTGGGGTAAATAAATGTCCTGTGGGAATTTATCTGGGCAGAAAAGGCATATTAAGGAAAATATATACCTAAGTAAATACATACATGTATGTCTGCCAGCCACTATTATTTAGGTTATTTAAACCTATTTAAGCTATGTAATGTTGATTTACAAATACAGGGTTCTACGGTGATATAGATATCGATGGGGATTTTGTGTGTCTTAATAATAATAATAACGACAATTGTGACGATTCACAAATCCATTGTTGTGGAAGGTAGCTTCGTCTGAAAACATCACTTTCTCGAAAAAGTTCGTAATGTTGTGTTTTCTTTTTTTTTGTAATTTCAAGTTTTGTTTGTTTCCGGTGGTCCTATTATGTTCTGTTGGCCACTTTCTAAGCAAACCAGTATTACTGCAGCCAGTTCCAAGCCTGGTGAAATGCGAGGGGAAGGTGGCCGGCGCTTCGCAAATAGTATCTACCCCTACAAACCAGAAATATACATAGATATTTTCAAAAATATATATTTATTAATATTTTTCGTGAGAGGTTTTGAATATATTTTTCATTTTTTTCTAAATATAGATAAAATATTCAATTAAATATTTATTCCATATTTTAAAATTAATGTAAGCGCATATTTTTTTGTAAAATATGTTAAAAATATCATTTAAATGAAAATTGAGATTTTTTATCAATCTATTTAATTTGTCAAAATGAACTAAAATTATTCTTGGTTATTTAGAATGTATAACGTCGATAACGAAAAGTTGAAACATACATAAAGTTGTCTAAAAGGCAAGAACTTGTTTTTTCACACTCACCATACAAGTTAATAATCAATAATTCTGCATCTTTTTAAGGCATACTGAAGGTTTATCAAATTAATCACTATTTTTGATTGAAGTGTTCTAAATAAAAAATAAACGTATTTATTATCATTTTATTTGAATAACCCAATAAAAAGGAAAAAATACTCATTTTTAATCTAGCCTTGGCTTGCTGCCAGGTACAACCCTATTGTTTTTCATATCTTCGGCTAGTGGCGCTCTCACGGCGTTTCCCTGTGGCCTCTAAAACAATCCCAATTGTATTAGATCATCCCATGAATAAAACATCGTACAGGATTATCAACACCTACTAATACATTGAGCATTTACAATAATTGAGTGTAGATACATTCTAACCTTTACCGATACTTATTTTTCTTTATTCATAATATTTGAAACATTCTACGTACAAACAATAATACAGACACAACCGTATTCTACCTCTATTTGAGGTTATGACGTATTCTACCGAGATGAATCTCTTAAGCAATCAACTAGCAATTTATCTGGTAGATGCAGTACACATATATGCAATATAAATTCCTACAATTATATTATTAAACGATTCTCGTACATAGCGAGTATTGAGCATTCCAATTATATTATAAATGCCATGACATGTTCAAAGTTGCTTACCTCCTAGTCACCACAAAAACTAAAACACACCCGCAACAATTAATTACACAGCCTAATCTGCCCTAATTCGTATACTATTATAAACTATAACATGTAATGGACAAACGAATGAAAACGTTGATGTACGCACGTGCCCGTATGCATTCTATGACCAATCCATGACGCATAAACAATACTAAATCATATAACACCGGCACCGTAATGAATGAGGTGTTGTGTTGACGTTTCGCAACTTACAGATATTACAAATAATATATACAAAATGCAGATATATTAATAGAGAAGTTACAGCGCTCACTTTTATACTAATTAAATTACATTAGATATATTTATCTAATTTAATCTTTAAAACTATATTTTAAATAGGTACATACCTACTTATATTGTATGCATATTTACCCCTTTTATTATATTTTCGTCCTACGCCACCAAATGTACAAAAGCAAAAATTCAATCTTTTTTTTTATTATAAAAATATATTGAGAAACATTTGCAATAAAATATTATAAATGCCTACATAACTTATATTTTTTAAATGTTTCCTAATTTTATTTCTATAATATATTTTATGCATATTATATTAATATAACTATTGTTTCCAAAGGAATTTAATATTTTTAAATATTTATATATGATAAATAAGTTGGTCACTGGGCTTATCATGTAAAAACGAAAATCGCGAACTCCCAAACCAAAACTGATACTCGTAAAATTGACAGAAATTAATTTTACTCTATTATGTTAATTGCTATACCCTCAATTTAAAATCAAAGTATCCATAATTTTAGAGTTCGACAATTACAAATCCCTATTTAATAATCCTGTAATTTAAACGGCAACAATTTTAAATAAAGGCCGTGTGCTTTTTATATTGAAACTAAAATCTAAAACCGCATTTTCCTAACTTTCGTATTTCCGAGATATTTCCAAACACCGCAGACATTGCAAATGTCATTTTTTTTCGGAAAGAACGTCATTGTAATTCGGAAACGTACAACTCAGCCCCAATTATGCCTAACGTATTGTTATTTAAATTTACCAAGGATCCAAAAATACAATAATATACAGTGTTTCCATTTAAAATAATAAAGTTGTAGTATCTACTTCGGTACAACCGGAAAGTCCCCATTACTTAAAACTAATTTTATTTAAATTAATGTGTAGAAATGATTCGAGGCACTTTATTTTGAAACGTTTTTCCAAAAAAACAATAATAAATCGGCTATGGACCGTTGCATCTTAGGCTGGACACCCAGTATATAATATTTATAGTTGAATGAATAAATAAATAATTTTGATATCTCCCGATACTGTATTATATACTTGCGTTAAAAGTTAATATTCCATATATGAAACTTAGTACTGACCTGGCGTGCAGACGAAAGTTGACCACTCTAGTAACTACATATGAAGATAATAAAAAATATAAATGTGGAATAAAAAGAAACGCAGCAATAAGAACTGAATCAATGTAATTTATAGGTTTGTTCGCTGGTGCTACACTTTCCACACTGACTCCTACTTAAAACAGGATAAAAGATTTACTTTTTATGCATCTGAGAAAGAGACAATATGCACCAGTGTAATTGGTGTAACACCAGCGAACAAACCTTATATATTACGTAACCAGTAGAAGCAAATGATCTTTTGAATTTGGACTTCAACCTTTCTCGATCTTTTAATGTCACTAAAGCACAGGTTATTTATACAGCAAACCCGGAAATGACCCAACGATATAAATAAATATCATTTAGAGGATCGCCTGCCCACGTAGATAGGTACTCTAAACGTTAAGAAAATCATTATCTTGCAATCGAGAATATTTTGAAAGTTTATAAATTCATCAATGTATATAGGTATGTAGGTTAGAAAAAAAACCAGATGGTGTTTTCATCTTTTATTTATTTCCTAAACTAGTTTGTAATGAATAAATCATTAAAATATCGCAATATTATACAGGGTAAGTTGAAAGGAACGACACGGCTGACCAGTGTAGTAATTACCATAAGTGGAATAGATAATGCACACAAAAAATCTGTTATCAATCTGAATATTTTTATTTATTCAGAAATCGAAACTTAATATATATTTAAATAAACTAAATTTTGTTGGTTAGAAGAGAGGTAAATTCTCTGAAAACACTATATACTCTTAAAACAAATAGTATAAATATTTGCTTTGAAGTATGCTTCCTCCAAATGAACATTGTTATTGTTGTAAGGAATAAATCTATGCAATCATAGTGAGAAAGTCTTTAGATTCAAAATAAAATGCCTTATACGTTTGGTATAATGAATTACTATATAAAATTATTAAATGTTTTGTACTAAAAACATGAAATATCAAATTGAAATTACCATAATATTGAAACATTTGAAGCGAATTTTACCCCACCATTTATTGTACTAAAACTTATTTGTCATTGGTTCCCTCTTTTTTAGGGGGGTTTAGGAGGTTTTGCATATACGTACTGCTGTGAACTGATTGTCCAAGCATACAAGTTTAAAGAAATTAAAAATGACAAAATTAATTTAGCTAGCTCAGCAAAAATGAATTTAAAAGGGCGCCAGAGATTCTTAAATCTCAGAGTAATTTTTTTTTTAAAAATTAATAGTGGGCGTTTACAAAATTTACTTTCTTTAAAATCCCCAAAAATTGAAATGGCTGATTCAAAAATAAAAGAACTATTTAAGATGATATTTACAATCATTTGATTTATTATAAAAAGAAAAAAAAAACATTTAATACAAATTACAGGGAAAATGAAAACCTTGAATATAAGATTCTGGCAAAAAACAAACCTGCATAAGATTCTACAATTTAAAAAGGACAATGCAAATCCTTTAGCAAACAAATGGTGAATTCGTTCTAGAAGGAATTTTCTTATTACCACAAAAATTCACGTGGTTTCAAAAAATACTAAGCAACTTACAAATTTAATTCAATCAACGTGGAAAAAACAAGCAAAATCAAAAATGAAAATTTAAAACAAGCTCATAGCTTACATTCACCTTACCCGAGGTGATAAAATAAAATTAATTTGATAAACTACAAAAAAAACGGAAAATTTAAACTCTAAACGCGATTACTTCTAAAACGAATATTATTAAAAAGCCTTATATGTATATTGTGCACAACTATCTAACACTAATTAAACGAATTACTAGATGGACGATTTTTAAAAATACAAACAACGAACTACATCTTAAACTGAAAGAGGATTACCAGGAACGGTAACCAAGACAACTAAACAAGACTATACACGCGCTCGTCTATCTGATAACTCCTGGCCTCAAGGGTAAACCTCTCATATATATGAAATTTACAATCTGCGTGGGATGACCGCAACGCATCGCAAAGAAAAAACAAGCAAATAAACTATACAATACAGGTGTGCGCAAAATGTACAAATAACTGAAATTAACTATACACAACTGAACAAATAAAATGATACTAACAATTATTAGAATTGTGGAAACTCTATCATTGTTTTGACAAGGCTGATTTGGAATAAATAAAAATACACATTTAAATTTCCGAAACCCGGGGTGCCAGACCATAGCAGTACGCTTTACTTGGCGTCACTTTTTGATTGAACCAGCGAACAGTGTTGTTGGTTGTGAGTGTAAGTAACTCTGAATGGATACCCCAGACGTTTCATAACTACTTAGAGAATATGGTGGAATGGGGCTGATGCACAGATTAACCATTAAAATATTTGAAGGTGAGTACGTAGGTACGTATTATCTAATATTAAAGGATTACTGGTTTAAAAACTTTGAGATAATACTTAGAGTCAGCGCCATTGTGTCGATAATATATGAACATGGTAGGTGTGTACATTAACAAACATATGTAGGTATTTACTAGTTATTAGTTTTCAGTAGGTAATACCAGCAAATTATTATACTGATTAAAATTATATCAGTAACCATCGCCGACTAGATATCAGGCCCAGGCATTGAGTGGGAAGTATCCCGAGAACACCGGTCGCAACTACGGATACCTATAACATCTATACCTCTACGCATCAATATCCCGTGCCCACTCCTGGAGAACCCCGATATGCTACCTTCTCCCAAACATTGTAAAACTATAAAGTATGACAGCAAATTTATTTAATTATATAATACTTCTTTATTTATTAATTTTCCCCCAGCGAGATTTTTTGGTGTTAGACACAAAATTAGTAGGTAATTATTACCCTCGAATAGTAAAAATGCTTAGATTAAGCAGGTAAGTATTATCAGTTCAATATACTTATATTTTGGAACCAAATAATGGCAATACTTCAAATAATACTTTTATATACTTCTATCAAATGTACATAAATTATTAAGGCATAAAAATGATAGTTTCCAGTTGAGAAAATCTATTTACTCGAATCTAAAATAACTATTTTGGTGGTGAGAATATTATATATTCATAATGACTTTAGTATATTGATTAAATTTGAACTAAAAAATTGTTTTGTCTAACAAATTCACGGGTTTGGAAAAATGAACAAATTTTATTCTCAATATGAATACATCATCCTCTTGCTTGTATAGGAAGTTAAGTTATATTCAATGTGGTGCATTTATATTCAAATTGAGTAATTATTTTTTTGTGTGTGGTTACCGGTGGTGATTATCTGTATAGTTTTTGGCGATCCTAGACGTTCCCTAAGTAAGCCAGAAAGTTTAAGTAAATACTTTAATGTTTTCTTTTTTATATGTTGCGCTTTGGGAGCATTCAACGATTTTTTTCACCAAATATAGTTTCTACATCTACTACTACTAGTAACTATAAAGCGCAACTTGTATGGTAAACTACATAATTTGGTATGGGCATTTACTAGTACAATCTTGGAAATGCGGATGTTAATTTACAGTGTATTGCGAAAGTGACTGTCTTTTCACATGATGAACAATCTGTAAACGCCAAAAATAACGGTTATTATATAAACAATAGGTTTCGCCATTATAAATACAAAATATTTTTACAAGCATTTAAATAAATTCTTAGGATTATGATGTAATTTTAATTGTTTGTCTAGAACTCTGAAATTAGGATGCAGATGCAAGAATAAAAAATCTGAAGTGCATTTATATTTTATTTTATGGAATTATGCATAAAATATGAACGAAAAAAATATTAATCTTTGGTATATATGTAAATGCAAATTTTATAAGAAAATTAAACATACCTACTCAAATAATGTAGCATAAGTACTTACTAATATCTTCTTTCATACTGCTAAAGAAGAAAGCACAATGTAGATTAAACATTATTAAACTCTGTAAATTTCTACATAAAATCGAAAACTTTTTCCTCAACATCAAGTTCATTTTTTTTTATTTTTTCATAAATAAATAAATATAGGCTTAGGCTAAAACTTAACCGCCTCAATTTCTGGAGGCAATTTCTTGAAATATTGAACAACAATGCAGGAGTTCTTGATAAACTAATCATATCTGACAAAGCTCATTTCGATCTAAGTGGATACGTTAATAGGGAGAATTTTTGCTACTGGACAGAACACAACCCAAGAGAAAGGCATGAACACCTACTTCATGGCCAAAAGGTAACAGTGTCCTGTGAAGTGTGCAGCTTTGATGTGATCTAGCCATACTTTTTTTTAAAGAAAACGGGCACTTCGTTACAATCAATTCACTTCGGTACATCAGATGTTGGAAACATTTGTGGCTGTGGAACTTCAAAGAATGGACCAAAATGAAGTATGGTTCCAACAAGACGGCGCCACAGCGCATACAGCTAAATTTCTATTGTTGTTTTGCAGCGTATGTTTCCGAATCTCCTAATTTCTAGGTTTGGTGACTTTGCATGGCCCGCAAGATCACCGGAGCTGACGGTCTCAGATTGTTTTCTGTGGGGGTTCTTAAAGTCCAGTGTGTACTCTACACGGCTCAATAGACGTCTGGAATTCAAAGAAAGAATTCGTGAGGAAATAAATTTGATAAACGAAAATTTATTCGGACGTGTTATGGTCTATTTCAGAAACAGATTGCAGCAGTGTATGGAAGAAGGCGGTGGTTATCTTAAGGATGTGATCGTTGCAAACTAAAAGTGTTATAAGAAATTTCCAGAATTGTACTTTTAGTTGAAATAATAGTAAGTCGAAATATATTCTTTGTTTCTTAACAGTGGCCTATTAAAAAACGTTCAATCCTGTTGCCGGACCTTGTATAAATGTATACAACGTGTGTATAAATTGTCGCAAAAGCTACACGTAGCGACATACTTCGTTCGTTTCTGAATCGAAAATCTAAATGGTAAAATATTGTACTATGCTTCATAAGTCTTCACGAGGATCTTGAAGTTCGGTTTTTTAGTTCCTTAATAAGCGTTTATGTTCGTTATTTGTCGGTATAGATAACTGCAATTTTGAATTTACACGATTTCTTATTCCTGTTTTTTCGTAAACAGTTTCTTTTTGATTTTAGAGCCTGGTTTCAACATTTCTTCATAAGCTTCCTCTCATGAAAAACACATTTGGCAACATTGTAAGACAATGACTTTGTATTCTAATTTGATTTCAATCAAAACCATTACTGTCAAATTTTGACATTAATCTGAAGTGTTCAATCTTATGCAAGCTCTGCTCTTTTTCGTGATTACTCGTATTCACCTGATTAGTTTTTCTGTTTCAGTGTTTTTATCGTTCTCGTATTATTGTTTTGTTTATTTACAATGGTTTTTACATTTAATGAATATGCCGATATGTATATGGTATATGGTTTTTGTAATGGAAATGCTAACATGGCAGAACAGGAATATCGCATCGCGTACGTTTTCCAAACCGGAGACATCCTACTGGAAACGTATTTCGACGGCTGGACCAACGTCTACGTGAAACTGGTTCGTTTAAGAAAAGAAATGCCAACGCTGGTCGACCTAGACAACGGCGTGCATTACAACTGGAAGAGGAAATTCTACACTCAGTACATGAAGATCCCTCCGTCAGTACTCGACAGTTGGCGTCCACATTCAATATCCGCAGTAATAAGACCGTTCATTTTGGTTCTACGTTGAAAACCTCTTTAGCATACCATATAACTAAGGTGCAGCCGCTCTATGAAAACGACAACATACACCGTTTAAACTTTTTGTTAGTATCTTAAATAGGATTCAAGAAGATGGAGACTTTTTAAGAGGTATTCTTTGGACCGACGAGTCTATATTTACCAGAGATGGTGTACTCAATACCCATAATTTTCACCATTGGGCAGATGAAAACCCTCATGCGTTTCGGGAATACAGTCACCAAAGAAAGTTTTCAGTTAATGTTTGGCTGGGTATAATAAATCACCGTGTCGTTGGGCCAATCTATCTGCCAAATCGACTTGATGCCAACGAGTATTTAAATGTATTAAGAACAGTTATTGACGAGATGCCATTGAATATACGCCGTAACATGTTTTACATGCATGATGGAGCTCCGGCACATTTTTCTCGTAATGTGAGAGAGTGGTTGGATGAACACTTCCCTAACAGGTGGATTGGTCGCGGTGGTCCTATCTTATTGCCTGCAAGGTCTTCCAACCTAAATCCTTTAGACTTTTTTGTTTGGGGTTTCATAAAGGTGAAAGTTTACGCAACACCTCCACAAGACCCTGACGAAGTTTTAGGACGAATTAACGCGGCAGTTTTAGAAATTACACCGGAAAGGCTTGAACAAGTAATACAGACAATACCTCGTAGATTGCAAATGTGTTTACAAACAGACGGATATCAATTTGAACATATGCGTAGGTAATAGTGGTCGCAATTTATTACAAAAGGTTGCGTTCGAAAAATCAAAACTACTAATTCTGTTTTAATAAAGTTTTCTTATTGCTTTTCCCTATGTATCATTTGTGTTATCCAATTTGTCATTTGTAATTCTGGTCTGTCAATTTTGACAAGTATTGTAACTACTATTACGGTAGTATGCTACTACAGTGTTGCCAAATGTATGTTACTTTCAAGTGGCTCCTGAAGACGCATGAAGCATAGTACCATACTTGACCATTTAGATTTTAGATTCAGAAACGAAGGAAGAATGTCGCTGCGTATAGCTTTTGTGACAATTTATACACGTTGTATATTAGAACAATTCTATATATTTTTTTGTGGTAATTGTGAATAGTCTTCGCCAAAGGTTTCACGCGTAAGGTTCCAACATCTTAGTGAGGCACACAGTCGGAGATAACCAGTTGGGTGATTTTGCTTGTAAGAGCCAACAAATAACCAGGTAAACCTGAATAAAATTTCATTATAAATGTGATTCCATTAATGGCAGCTAATATTTATTACGCAAAATCCTATCACACAATGTATATGTTATGTAGTTCGCTCTAATTCCATTAGCAATTATGTAAATACTGTGGAATATATTGTGGAAAATTACATCAATTTTTATCAGTGTACGAAAATCAATTGCAACACCTTGCGTTTTCCACAAATTGGCGCACAGGCGTCTGGCGGTGCTGCGACTAACCAAAATGGGTCTATTTCCACTTTAAGAAAATCAATAAGTCTGCTGCCGTTCGCGTTTTTTCGTGCATTTGTATTAAAGCGCGCCCATTTACTTGCTAAAAGAGTCGCATTTACAACAGTCGAAAATCGCGTTCTGAAAATAGCAATGAACGATTTAGCTATTTTTAAGTTTTTCTTTTTATGCAGCAAACACGCAGGATTTTTCGTGCCTGAATGCTGAGATTTTATCTTAAAAACGTGATTTATTCCTATGACGGTATTTGCGATATAAAATATATAGTATTTTGATAAATAAAAAATAAATGCAGAGTAAGTATATTTACAATTATATTAATAAACACAGTGAATACACAATAGATGTATTCAAAAATATTTTTGTTTGGAATCCAAAAAACTTGACCTAGTTGGAAAGCTAAATTACTATATCGTTTTTTTTTTCGTTTTTGAAATAAAAAAGTTGGAATTTGCGGAAAAGTCATCGACTTATTATTCTATGTTTTTTCCTCGAAATGTATTCTAAGAAAAATCATACTTCGATATTTGATATCTCATCTATTTAATTGCATTGCTTCTCAAGAATATTTTACGCATCTCTCTGTGAAATTAACAAAACGCGTTTCTATGTAGCTCAAGCCATCAGAGATAACACGAATACGAAATACCGCAATCCAGAAAAGAAGAAATGTTTCTGCATTCCAGAAGCGGAGACGAGTTCTTTAGTAAATTAGCTCAGTTTCTCCGGCTTTGCTCAGCGGTGACGTCACATCCTCTCTGGGTGCAGTGTTTGTAGCGTTATTACGTGCTTCTTCGGTTCGAAATTGTCGCCATTCAATTAACTATGATTTCGGCAGAGGGCGTGTGTAATCTTTTAGAAACAATAGCCGCCGAAAATTGAGCGTTTACATCAATCTATTTGTGTCTACCTTCTTGATGCACATTCTTTATATCTGGGTTAACATGTCTAAGCGTAATTGGAATTCGGATTGTTATTAGCTGCAGACCACACATCCGAAGCAGATCTGCACGTTGTTGCGGTAAATAAGTAACGTGTTTGCGAGATAAACGAGATGTGTGCACGTATGAGTAAGAGCAGTTATCGCCTGCAAGTTGCCGTTTTGTATCTGAGAAAACAGTGGCGTGCCTCTTGAAGATGGGGACATATTTGAGCTGATGAAAAGTTTACCCGGTGCGAACTTTATGTCCTTAAATGCGCAATTAAATTTTACTTTTGAAAACAATATTTTTAAATTAAATAAGCTTTTAAAGATCTTCTCCAATAATTTTTAAAATTCACCAGTAAAATTATCACGTAAAATTAAAATTAACAGTTATTGATAAATCGATTTACACTATATTAACAGCAAATACAGTTGTAATACCGGTATTATACCGGCATAGCATATCATAACATAATATATTATATTTGTTTGCATGGAGAGGCAACCCGTTACTAAACCTGTGTACGTAAAGGTTACGAACTTATCACTGAAAAATATAATCATTTATTTGTCTCAACATAAAGATAAATATTCAGTAACAGTCGTCTGAAATTAATCGTTAAGAATCTAGAAGAGTAAGCAATTAATTCAGCTGTACCATTATAGACCTGCAACTGTGTTAATTTATTAAGATAATGTGTTTTTTTGTTAAGATAATGTATTTTATTGCCGTAGGAGCCGTTTGCCATGGAGTCCCTGAAAACACTGCAGCCTCTTGGCTTTTTGTACTTAGTTTCCCATTTTTTCTTACCCAGTAAATTAGACCAGCCATTCCAGAATTTAAGTACCCTGCACTAATCTGTGTAAGTCTTCCGCTGGTTGATCTAAGTAATCCTCTGCACTGAGAAACAAATTTAATAATCATAAATAAAAATACAATTATCGTAAGTAAAAAGTTCAGCTGAATAGGGGACAAAAGCGCCGTTTACTTAGCACTAGTAAAAAAGAGATCCTAAACACTGATATTAACAACAAGCAATCTAAGTTACTTACGGTCTGCTTCATACCGGTAACTTATGAAGTTACTTATGATAATTAAACTGAAGTAGTTAAGCCAAAGAATATATGTAGTTGCAGCAAGCAAAATATTTTTGCCCTTGTCAAGTAGTAGATGTATTGCTGTGAACTATTCTATAACAGCTATCACACCTTCATAATTAATACAAGCTATTAGATTACTTGTGATATGGAAAGAGTATCATTAATGCACGTTCACTAAATACTAGAAGATAATGGTTTGCTATAAATATACAATGTACTTGCCTTAAATTTGTTGTTCAACTATAGGTAGTGTAGGAAACGAGAAAGTTTAGTGAATATTTATTAAGGAGCTTACTCTCTGTGTGAACAACTGATAAAGTACAAAAAAAAGTTCCGCAAATCTTCGATTATTTATGCAACCGCAAACATAAGTACTGCGTACCGAGCAATGCGTAATTCAAAATTGTTTGCAAATAATTTTTAATTACTATTCAGTGTGCTGTAGCTTCGATTGCATTAATAATTGAAGATTAAATTCACATTTATTTTGCTAAAGATGGTACATAACACTTACTACTTAAGAAAAAAAAGCAGTATTATTAGTAATAGTTTTATTTTGCATAGGACAAACACAGTGACTACCTGATATGAATGAAAAATATAGGTTTCACTTTAACAACAGTTTTTTTTTAAAACAATTTACAACGTAATGACTCATAAAATATATTCCTTAATAATGAAAAAATGAACAAAGCAATAATAAAAGATAAGGTGAATGGGACCCCCTTGAAGCGTTATTTAGTTATTGAAATCTAAACAAAGAACAAAGAGGAATATGGCTTTGAAGTTACAACTAATAACAAACAAAGAAATAATATACCTAGGCGGTAAACTTGCGGTTTCTGTTGGTTCTTTGCACTGGGCGTTGTCTCGGCGGGTTGATCCTCTGTCGGCGTACGTGGCGGTTATGTCCGGTAATCGCCTCGAAAACGGCTACTTCGTCGGGGTATCCCTAACTGCAGGTGACACTTGGACTGTTGGATCACTCATCTAGCGACTGCATCCCCACTTTAACTTCACCAGCGGGCGCAGATATAATCACAATGATGGGGAATTCAAATATCCCACCACGTGGTTTAAAACTGCAATCTTGAAACATTCGATTGCTTATAAGCTCGGTGCTCCTTCTTTCGTTGGGATTCTTTATATGGATGGGACCTTGAGTTAACCCACCCGGTATTTTTAATATATTTGCGTTCCAACTGGCCTACAATGGCCGTACTCCTTGGCCACCTTTTTCGCCTGCGCGCGTAGCCGTCTCGGGGACTATTTCATTACTCCGCCGCAGTAGCCAATCAGGAATAGTAAAACAATTACGGGGTGGCAGCAAAACTCAAATAATCATAGTTGTGGCAAGTTGTTACCTGTTTAAGAAAATACGTAAGTTTAATAGCGATCAGCATTGTTGTTACTTCTACTAAGCATGTGCTGTAGTTAGATATGGTACCAGTAGTCATAAGTAATACGTTTCTTACCACAAATTTGTCAGGTACGCTGTGTAATGGCCGTTAATTAAAGCACTATTTATAGTAACAACTTGCATTCAGGAAACTGGGTTTAGTTGCAGGTATTAATTAACGAGAATAGTTCCGAGTAAAACTTTATGTATTGTAAATAATTTTTTATCAAGTAAACACTTTGCTTAGGCCATTCTCAGTGTGCCATGTCCGTAAATGCGCAATTAAATTTTACTTTTGAAAACAATATTTTTAAATTAAATAAGCTTTCAAAGATCTTCTTCTGTAATTTTTAAAATTCACCAGTAAAATTATCACGTAAAATTAAAATTAACAGCTATTGATAAATCGATTTACACTATATTAACAGCAAATACCGTTGTAATACCGGTATTATACCGGCATAGCATATTATAACATAACATTATATTCGTTTGCATGGAGAGGCAACCCGTTACTAAACCTGTGTACGTAAAGGATACCTACTTATCACTGAAAATATAATCATTTATTAGTCTGAACATAAAGATAAATATTCAGTAATAGTAACAGTCGTCTGAAATTAATCGTTAAGAATCTAGAAGAGTAAGCAATTAATTCACCTGCACCATTATATACCTGCAACTGTGTTAATTTATTAAGATAATGTATTTTTTGTTAAGATAATGCACTTTATTGCCGTAGGAGCCGTCTGCCATGGAGTCTCTGAAAACAGTGCAGCCTCTTGGCTTTTTGTACTTAGTTTCCCATTTTTTTTTTAACCAGTAAATTAGACCAGCCATTCCAGAATCTTAGTATCCTGCACTAATCTGCACAAGTCTTCGGCCCTTGACCTAATGGAGGGTTAATTTTTGGCTTGCTAAAAATTGCCGGTCTTCTTACATCCAGATCTTTGCATTCACACAGAATATGGTATGCGTTCTTTATTATCTCACTAAACAGTCTGCAGTTGGTATCTCCAGTGTGGAATCCAATTTTCGGTAGATGTCCATTCCAAGTACAGTATCCTGTTAAAAGGCCTGCTACGATATGAAGATGTTCCTACTGAGTTGCAGCAGCTCTTCAGCCTTCTTTCTTAATGGTCCCTTAATAAAGGTCTTACCATGAATATGTCTGGTTGTATTATTTCAGTGTTCTTTGTATTGTTCTTTGACCCAGCTCCTTACCTACTCTCATGCTATGTTTTTAGACACTCCTAGAACAGGTCTTGGGCCTATATATGAAGCGGATGATTCCTTTCTTGCTAACTCATTGGATTTTCCATCTTTTTCGATTGTCCAATGTCCGGGCACTGACAGCAAAGTGACTTTATTGCGGTCTGTCAAACTATTCAGTTCTCGAATACATTCCCAAACTAGTTCTGAGTGATATCTTAGGGGTCACTAATACTCACTCATTATCGCTTAACTTTCGGCCGCAATTTAGACCAACTTATTCTCATAAGTTCTCTGAATGTTTTTCAGTTTCATAAAGCAATCTTGCGCATGCCTCTGCTTTAAATACGCAAAATTTTCCTAGTGGAAGAGTTATCATTGTATTTCTCACCTCATTGTAGATTCCAGCTCCAGTCCCGTTTTTGGTTTTTGATCCGTGTGTAAACCGGATCAAATTTTCGAACCTGTCTCTGTAGTCGGATTGATTTCAGTTGATCCGATCTGTGATTTCCACCTCGAAATTTCTGTTAAAAAGGTATGTCGAAATCATGTAGTTTGATCTCATTCGCGAAAGGTTGCCTTCCACATGATGAACAATATTATTGTGTTCCAACCCTGCATATCTTGTGCTTGCACACAATTCTTACAATCTGAGATGTCCTATTCTTGCCTCGCCCATATTACCAAAAGAAGAGGAAGGGGAGGGTTCTAGAAGGCATTTCTTTGCTGCTGTGGGAGTAGTCTTCATTGCTGATGTTATTCTTAAATATGCAAGTCTCTGTATTTTGCTAAGTTTAGTTATAGCAGTTTACTGTTACACCTTTGTCCAGTATACCAGAGATGCAAAAGTGATCATGGGTATGACCACCATAATGTATGTATGTTCTGTACTCCGTATTAGATTTTAGCCCCCATGTTTTTCCTTGAGCTCTTCTAGCCAACATGAGCGTTGTCTCCGTTCTGCTGTTGGTCTTCTGAGTTGTCGATTCCAAGTAAGCTAGGAGTGTAGGATACACCAAGATATATTACTTCCTCTGGCTTCTTTACTTCATAGTTTTAAGGATCCAAGACCATCTAAGTTCCTCCTTTTTGCCAATGCTATTGAAGTGGTGTTGGAAGAACCAATATTTAGACCCACTTCCTTGGTCCATGTTTATACAATTTGTAAAGCGTTTTGCATTCTGTTCTGCACTACGCTGTTGAATTTACTCTGAGTCAGAATAACAAAATCATTTGCCTACTCCAAATTTTATATCCTTCATTGTCCAGCTTCACTAATACCTTGTACACAGCCATGCTGTCCGACGTAGGACAGTTTGGTAATTATTTTGTGGTAATTATTCTCAGTCTTGTTTGAACTTTATCAAAGTTAAAAACATCCTAGATTATGATGTATCATTTATATTTTTTGTTTTAAATTATACCGATGGGCATTTATTGTTTTATGAAAATGCCCTATGTATGAACCTCCACAATTGTTACAATCAATTTTATAAATGATATGTGTTTTTTTTGTCTTTGGGTTTGTGCTCTATTTTAAGGCTAAATGGTAGTAATGTGTTTGTGTATTGCTTATGAAAGTCCCGGTTGGCATGTAATGGTAATAAATTCTCTTAGCGTTTCATCTCTTTCAATTTGGTTTGTAATAACAATGGTGTTTTTATTTTTAAACTTCTTTTTATATATTTTTTGATAAAAATACAAAAATAAGTGTTTTTTAATTAGTATTACTTTAATTTTGTTTATGTTTTAGTACCATTTTGTTCTACCTTGTTTATATTTCAGCAAAGTTTGAAAAAGCTGCCAAACATCTCTGCCTCTCTGAAAAGCCTAACATGTTTGACCATTTCAAGAAATATTATCACAATATGCTAGCTTTTCGTGAACCGGCTTGATTGTCGTGAAATCACCAATTACGTTATTTAGCTGCGACATATGTACTATTGCAGTCTACTGTAGTAGGCAAGTTAGATCGCAGAATTTGGCAATTTCGATTCTTTCCTGTAAATATGATATATGTGTACGATAAAATTTACCGCAAGTAGGTTATATTCGTAATTTTTCTAGTAAATTGGGATCAGTACAATACGCCAAATAATATGCAATCATTCCGGAATGATTATTTCAAATGCACGTGTTATTTTTAAAGAAAAGCGACATGTTCACATTTTATATTTATAAAAATTGCAATTGTATTAATAGGTGATTGCTGGGTCATATTGATTTAACCTAAAATTATAGCTCAAAAATCCGGGTCACTAAATTGACGTATGTAGTTAGAGGTAGCAGAGATTGGAAAAGGTACTATCGATTCCTTGTTGTTGAGTGATGTAAGAAAATAAGTACTGTTTGATACAGGATGTTTAAAAAATTGCGAGAATTACACGTGGGATGGTGTTTTTAGGCGCGTATACAGTAATTACCCCCCAAACCCTCCTCTTCCTGCCCCTTGTATGCGTGCGTGATGTTTTCCACTAAAATTTGATAAAAAATTTAGATGCCACAGTTCATAATACCCTTGTTTATATATCTTAATAGTTATAGCCGTTTTACATGTATGAGAATTCTTACAGAAATCATAACAAAAATTATCTCGAAAATTTTGGTGATAATTTTCGTAAGAATATTTGTCGCCACACTTTCAGGTCGTTTTACACAGGAATAAGGTTATTTCCATTAAGTTGTAACCTAAATCTAAACAATTATGATCCATATTTTGCTGATTTATTGGTTGGTAACTGCTATTTATTTAGGATTTCTATGATAACCATAATCAAGTAACAATTTAATTTAACAAATGCGCCTGCTCATAACAACAAATATCGTGAAAATTCCGGTTAAAATTTATTCCTGTGTAAAATGACTTGTAGGTATTGCGACAAAATTTCTTACGAAAATTCTCACCAAAATTTTCGGGATAATTTTTGTTATGATTTATGTAAAAATTCTCGTACGTGTAAAACGGCTCTTATTCAACCGATTAACGTAGCTATGGGTGTCTCTTAGATGGCGCGCGGCGTAGATGGGATTTTACGTTGGCGCAGAACGCCATCTAACAGACACCCAATGGTACTTCCAATCGGTTGAATAACTATTAAGATATATACTTATATCTTCAGAAGACTTCAGAAGAAAAAAATATCGAAACTAAAGGAATTTCGTAAATTGTCATTTAGTACAGCTCACCTGATTCAGCGGGAGCGACCAGATAGGCGAATAAGTAGGTGCAAGCAAGCACCACTTACGTGGCGGGGAGAGATAGGTATCTATGCTTTTCTAAGCACGTCCAAAATATTTGACACGTGCCCACTTTTATAAATATACTGTGCCACTGATCATGCTAAATTAGTAGATTTGTAAATGTCAATTTTAAAAAAGTTTTACATAAAATTAATGCTAATCGATAACCGATTTAGGATTTTAGATGCAATGCACCTATAATTAGTAAAAAATATAAGCTTATGTAATCGTTAAAGCTTCAAATCTCCCGCTGCAGTGTCGTGTTACTACTAATAAGGAAAGCAGTGGATAAGGATATAGAAAGAATATGGACGTGAGAAGGTAATGGAACGTCATATATATTTTTGACCTATCAAATCCTTTCTTATAAGGCTTGTACTTAACAACATCAAGCAAAACATTTTCTTTTCCGGTCGTCGAATGTTCCAAAATTAGACATTTGAAATCATCATCTGTCAGCAGTCCATAGATTTCAGTCAGGAATTAATATAGTTTAAATTTTTCTTTTTTGTACGGATTGAAATCAAACACTAATAATTTTGGGGCTGCCCATAATACTTTTAATCTGTTATTGCGTCTTCTAGCAAATGAGAATTCACAGCCTACTGTTTTTATTGTATACAGAAAAAAAAGGATTTTTTAAATCAAAGAAATATTCCTTTGAAAGATTATTTTTTTCAGCTAACACCTATTTGTTTCAATAAATAGTGTGAAAATAGTGTTATTTTAGTGAAAGTGACACATGTTAACTAAAAGTGAAATATGTATTAACCGAAAAAAAAGATTTTTCAATAGTAGTTTTGTGTTAAGAGGCTTAAATTACACACAGAGAAGTAATTTCTAAAAGTGAGAATTTCTCAACCTCTCGTTCTTATATATAGACAAATAAATAATTTCTTGGGCGAAGTAAATTCGTTTCCCAATATCCCAAGAAATTAATTTCTTGGTCGAAGAAATTTTATATCCGTTAGCATGCGAAAGTCGGTTATGTTTTAAGATGGAAAACATTTGTGACGAAAAAATTTGCTTTGAATTTAATCTCAAAGAAAAACTTCATTTATTCGGGAATACGGTATATATTGTATTTTGTTTTTTTAAAAACGTTTTTAAAATGTTTTATATGACGTACTAGTTTCACTAGTTTAATTAATTACAATTTTAATTAAAAATAATAAAACCCAGGACTATAAGAAAATGTAAATAACCAAGAAGGAAGAAATTAAATTTAAAAGTTTGAAAATGGATTAAAAGAAAAAATTCGAAACGTAGCTAATGTAAAAAAACAAAATACAATATATACCGTATTCCCGAATAAATGAAGTTTTTCTTTGGGATATAACACAGACGGTAAAATAAATTGAAGAAAGGAATTAATTATTCTTTTTCAAAATCAAGCTTTGAAATTAATGGAATTTTAAGAAAACAATTTATTGTATTTAAGTACACCTATTTACTTGAATCTAATAGATTCTCTAAAATAAAGAAAATACTATCTTACATTTAGTCATTTTTTTTTTTAAGAACATAGATGTACTTGGCAATACAAAACATTTTTCTGTGTGTAAGATTACAGCAATTTTCGTATAATGCTAATATAGTTTATTCAAAAAAGAAAATCAAACATGTGAAATTTTCTTTGAAACCGAAATATTGATTCTTCTTTAAATCGTATTTAATATTTTTGAAGTAATTACTACACTGTTGAAAATATTACGGTGTTGGCGTTAATTTTGCGCTAGTCAAATATTTTAGTGTTGATTTTTCCAAACTTTGCCAGACGAGTTGACTACGCGTATTTAATAAACAGAAATGACTAGAATTTCGTGTGAATTCTTTGTTCAGATATGAGGATTGACAATTTTTCTAGACTTTCAGAAGCGTCAACCAATCAGAATTTTTCCCTCGGATAGAAATATAGAAACCCCCACCTATTCTAATACAGTATTGCATTATACGCACCACCTGCATTGCACGTGTATCTGTTTTCGTGTTTGATTCTCCGTATTAACATATCCAAACAAACTACCAAATGTGACTGACTTGCGAAGTGTAACCTCGTGTTATTAAACGTTAATTCCAGTGGACATAAAAAAATTCAACATCTTAAAGATGTATTGGGAATATCTATTTACGCAACTAGTTTAGACTTGAATCAAATAGCATAAACATTCACTTAATTTTATAATGGTTCTCAAAAAATCATTTTAAAATTGGTACGTTTAGTTGAAACCAAAACTTGTGAATGAGTGGTTTTGCATATTTATAATTGAGAAAACGTCTTAAAGAGAGAATATTATAGCACTAAGAAATAGGAGTTGCATATTAAAAAGACGTTGTGTTTAGAAAATGGTGTTAAAACACCCAATAGATCGCATTCATTTAGTTAAACAGCTAGTAAATTTGTCTAGTCTAATTAACAGGAAATACCAATAAACTTCGGTCTCACAAATTCTTTAATCTTGAAAAACACAATGTACATTTCGTTAGCTAAGCTAACATCTTCAGGTGTACAAGTGTATTGTCAAATACTAAATTAATTATTAATTAATTAATAATTAGTATTTGACAATACACTTGTACACCTGAAGATGTTAGCTTAGCTAACGAAATGTACATTGTGTTTTTCAAGATTAAAGAATTTGTGAGACCGAAGTTTATTGGTATTTCCTGTTAATTATCAGTATATCTCACAGTGCTCGATTTATCCTCTATTTAATTGTCTAGTCTAGATCAAATAAAATGTGACTAGAAGTATTTCATAATTCCACGTGTCAGTTGGACAAAATAACCCCTTAGCAATAGACAATACTTGACTATCTTTGCTCGTCAAATTTAAACTTCTATAGTTCTCGACAAAATAACACGAAAAGAGTGTGGACCTCTCCTGACTATTAAATTAGTCAAAAAAGTGTTAAAATTTTCAACAGTGTAATAGGGCCATATAAAAATAAGCAATTCTTTTTTGTGTTAGAATATCCCCCTCAAGCGCGGTTTATGA
Organism: Protaetia brevitarsis; assembly: GCA_004143645.1. Taxonomy (NCBI): domain Eukaryota; kingdom Metazoa; phylum Arthropoda; class Insecta; order Coleoptera; family Scarabaeidae; genus Protaetia; species Protaetia brevitarsis. The sequence continues at coordinate 1,346,141 of RXPK01000261.1, read as the reverse complement.
AAGTAAAATTTCATTAGAAATATTTTTTTTTTCACCTTCGACAAATAAGGCTATTTTTGCCATTCTTTTTTTTTTAATTAACGAATTTGGCAGATACGTTATCTTTGACATGGTATATTTCAAGTTTTTTGGAAGCAGACGTTATTGAACTACAAAGTTTGTTTTTAATCACAAAGTTAAAAACAAATCCATACGAATTCAATTTTTTGGGAGAAATTGTACATATGATAAGCGCATTTTATTCATTTATAAATGAGTACGTTTTCCATAAAACATTTATTAATATCTTCAATCACCCGATATATATTACTGTTAAACATAAAAATGTGTCTCGTTGCCATGTACTGTTTGATTAATTTGCAATATACTGCAATTATATAATAAAGTTCGGTCAACAGATGTCGTTATAGAAATGTCATATAAGCTTGAAAAATTTCTTGCTTTACTTTAGTCCAGAGTATTCAGTGCTTTTGTTTCATAGGATGATGGTTGTGAGCATAATTATTGTTACGTTAAAACGAAAAAAGTAAAATCATTAACATCTAAAGTTGGATTACTAAAGATAGACCTGAAAGTCATCCAGTTTATTTACATTGAGACTTACTAAATGCACTCGTATCTATAAAATACGTTTCTTTTTCGATATATAAAACAAATCGAAAACCTATTTTTAGTAGAAAATATTGATATAAACTTCAACGAAACGGTATTAGTCATAGAAAGCGTGATAATTGTATACACTTCTGAGTGACCGTAAAATTTGATCGTCCAGGAAACTATTAGCAGTTAACATTTACATATAACCATTATAAATATTGCTACGCTCTAAGTAGCAAGTGAGTTTTTTATCTACACCTGTTATTAATTAAACTTAAAAAAAAGTAGGATAAAATATGACTAGGATTACGATTAATTTTATAAATCCTACATTTTTAATATTTTCTTAAACGTGCTTGTACGGAAGTTACGCCACTGAATCCATAAAATTAAGCACCAAGAATGCAGTAAGAATAATAAGAAGAAAATTCAATATCGCGTTGGGCGAGGTTCGTCGATTTCGTGGAACTTAGCGCCACCTACGGGAAAGTAGTCAAACTACGCGTCATATTCAAACAGGAAACTTGTTTTCCTTTTTCGTTTTCAGTGGCGGCTAAATTTAAACAGTCGGAACAATTCGAGTGCTTAAATTTAACCGCCATTCGGAGACGGTCAACTTGGAGTTCATCCGTATTAATTAGTTTTACGTCCGAAATAGAAATAGATATTAGACTTTTGTTATGCGTTTTCTTTTTTGTGGCGAGACTATTACATCTATACTCGTGTGGCATCTATTTCTGAGAAGGGTTTATATTTGGATGCGATTTCGTCGAATGTGTTAATGGAAATGCGGAGTAATATAATTTTCCCAGGTGTGACACATATCTAATAAAATGTATAATTGTCAAGATATTGCAGGAAATCACAAAATTTTACAAAAAAAAAAGATTTTTGTTATATTACATATGATAGACATGCTGGTATATTGTTTATTTAGGTAATTTAAATATATTTCCAGCTTTTCTAACATGCAGAAATATTCTGGCAACAATAAATAATGACATGTCTTTCTTTTTTTTCTCTTTTAACATTGATTAAGGGGGGAAATACAGAATTAGATGGCCGAAGTGCTTTCAAAATCTTGTTCTATTATGGGGAAATGCATCACGGGAAAGTCTAAGACAAATCAGGCAAACAACAAAACGAGACAATTACTTCAATTGCATAATATCGAGCGTTAATATTGAAAGATGATGGAAAGGGTCATCTATGATTTTTTTTTAATAAAATCAAAAATCCTAATTAAAGTTTATGCAAATATCATTTGTATCAATTTGCAGCATTTGTGCAATTCTCTTATGTATACTTAGGATCAAATAATGTAGGTTTGTAATTTGTTATTTCTAGATAAGGTTATAATTTAAATTTTTATTTTTTTTATTCTATTAATTTTTTTTGCAGAGCATTTTATTTTTTATTCAATGTAAACTTTACAGAAAGTACAATAATAACTATTCTGTTTTAGTAACTAATAACGCTTACTTATAAAAATAATATATGCGACTTAGGTAACTATATACACTCGTGACAACCTGTACTTATGACTTATGACAGATCGAAAAAAGATATATAGTTTGATTGATATATTAATTTAGCAACGTTCCTCAATCAAAAATTATTTATTCTAGAAGAAAAAAAGATAATAATAACAAAAAACACACAACTAGAAGGTTTTAATCATTGCTTAAGTTAGAATCTTATTACGCAAGTACTCAAAAATAGTTTTATTGAGTGGTTCAGTTAAAATATCTGCGACTTGTTCATTTGTACAAATGTACTACGGCTTCAACAATACCATCGCTAATCTTATCTTTAACAAATTGAAATTAAATATCCAGATGTTTCATTCGTTTTAACTGTTCATAAGTAATTAGTACCTAACGCTTGTACGAATTGATTGTAAATTATTAACTTGTAATTAGCGTTCACAATATTCAGTTCCAACATTGAGCTTCTAAACCAGCTGCATAAACAAAGTGCAATATATTCAGCTTCTATTGTTGAAAGCGCGATAATGCATTGTTTCTTTGAAATCCACAATACAATTGCAAATTTGAAAACAATTCACTCGTTGACTTTCTATCTATAGTGTTGCTTAGATAGATTTGCATCGACTATATTGTCAGTTACATTTGTAAAATAGTTTTAAGTGAAGGGTGCCTTTTACATAACGTAAAATTCGTTTCAGCACAACATATAGTTGATGGCTTCCCACAATTTTGATATTTTGTAGAACATAAATTAGGTTTTGTGCCTAATATAGCGTACATTACACTACTTATAATTATCTGTATTCATTTTCGATTTATTGATTTTCTGAACTAGCTCTTCTTAAGTTATCATCAAAATTACTATCCATCAGTATACTTACAGGTTTACAGTTATTAATTTTATATCTTTTTAATACATTTTCTAAATAATTTTGTTGCTTAAACTAATAGTATTGTTGGTAATATCTTCAGTATACTTTATTTATGAAAAGCTGAAATATGTAAACAACTAAAGATGTGTGACTACAGAATCGCGAGTCTACTGTAAATCGATCAGTTATGAATTGTTATTACATTTGAGTCCATGGAACGACTTTAGTGATCTCCCAGCATTCTCCAAGGAGTATAGGAAAACCACGGAAAAATCTAACTGTGGGAGCAAGATCTAGAAAGTCTCCAGATCTTGTTACTGATAGCCGAAAAAATTATTATTATCCTTCTGAGTTTTGAACAGGCAGCCTTCACAGCCACTCAATTCGTCGGAATTGTGGATGCCACGCCGTCTTCAGATAGCTGCTCTCTTCTTCACACATCATGAATTTGAAGTTAAAACAAGATAAAGCAAGGATCTCGAAACAAACAAAACAACAGCAGTACCTATTCTAACACGTAACCATAACTTAATCCTAATAATTAGTCTAACCAATAATAGTAATTAAATTAAAGATTTATATGTATTTTAAATGTTTATTTATATACCCAACCCATGCTAAAAACTATAATTTGATATTAATTCAGACCACTAAAGGGCATAAAATATTCATTCATAAATACGTATTACGATAATCTAAATATCATGCCGTAACCTATTTAATTCTTTAGCCTCTACACTTCTACTATATTATGTTTCCATCTTGATCTCGTTTCACTTTGAACACTTATTTATTGTTCACTATATGACATTTTCTGGTTTATCCACTAGCACCTACGTATTATTGTCTTTCAATGCTTGCATTTGGTTGTCTATTGCTATTTTCCATTCCATCACTTGTTTGCTGAACTTAATTTCTTCATATGAGGTTGGTTTTTCCATTCGTGTAACCAATGTCTCCTGTGTTTCAATTAAAATGACTTTTATTTGAAACTTCCACCCGCTCCAATTATTATTGTTTAATTCGTTTATTGCTACCACATCTTATCATGTCTTCGTATCTTTTATTCATATTTTTTCCGGGCCCATAACCTGTTACAGAGTATTTTATTCAATGAAAATTTTGCAGATAACAAAATAACTGTTTTCTATTGTGGCAACTATCAACGCTTTTACTAAAATAAAAATATAAACAGGTTAGATAACTACACTTCTGATAATCTCTACTTACGGCAAATCAAAAAAAAAAACATATGCGGTTCAGATTGATGTATTAATTTATATTTATGTATTGTATTATTTTTAAATTTAGCAACACTTAAAAAATATATTATTTCCTATGTAAATAGTTAATTAAAAATTTAGTATTATTGCGCAATAATTATTATTGGCACTTTTATATTTACAAAAAAGATTAACTGGGAATGAAAAGATTTGAAACCATTTGATGGTAACTGTACTGTATAAGAGGAAACTCTAGCTTCGAATATAGGTTATTGAAACCTATTAACCGACGCAGCAATTTGTTTGGCCATTGACGATATCATGATGAGCAAGGAATTTGATTTAGAAAAGGTCGAAAATATGAGAGATATACCCCATATGCATCGTTTAACATTTACCTACCTTATCTCATAAATATTGTATCTTTTACCTATGTGATAAAAAAGATTAAAAAATCTCCACAATTGAAGAATTGTTACTTCAATAGCTAAAATTGATAAGATTTGTAAAATATATTTATTCTATTGGATACAGTCTCTTACAGTCAAAACTTACTTTTCAATAATAATAATATTTATTAGCAGTCAATTGATAATATAAGCTTTGTCAAGTATCATATTAAACACAATTTTACCCACACACACTACAATATTAATTTGCACACCATCATTATATAATAAAACCTCACTAAAAGTGTAAAAACATTGCTCCATCAAGTAACATCTAATTAAAGCTTTGAATCATCGTGTGGTTTTTGAATTTTTCATAGTATGTGGCAGAGTATTGTAAGCCCCTGTAATAAGGACCACGTTCGAACAGCTATGTACGATGATGTGGTACATTTAACATATCACGGTATCTGGTTGTCATTCCAGTGTTAACTTCACTATTTTTTAGTGAAGAAAAAAGATGTTGACGAGGGCATTCTTAATAACTGCATCATCATGCGAAAACCAGTTCAAGGCTGGATCCATGTTAAATCCGAGAAAGTTTAAATTTGCGACATTCGGGACAGATTTAGATTTTATTTTAACACAATACTTTCCTTATATTTGTTATTAAAGTATAATAACGTGGTTTTGTCGTCATTTGTTATTGAATCACTGGTCACACACCATTCGATCATTGTGTCGTAGCATCGACCCGCCAGAACAGAGAGAGATTCAACCGTATCTGAAGTAATAATGCAAAAAGTATCATCGGCGCATTGAAATGGTGAGGCAATGTTTAGGCTTTTTGGCAAACCGATGAGATACACTAGAAACAATAAGGGTTCCAGAATGGAGCCTAGAGCCTTGTGGAACCCCCCTTTGCAATCCCAGAGCCGTCCGATGGTGCTTAAATACTTTGTGTACACTTATGATAATAGTTTAATATTGATTATATAGAAGCAAAGAAGTAAAAAAGAAAATTTCATGTTTTACTATTAACTTTATATACAGTGTGTTCACGAGAACATTCTACAATAGCTAACTTTTTTATTTTTAGAGATACAGAGTCGATTAAATGGAGAAAGTTCATGTACTTTTCCATCTGTATTTCGTGCTATGGCATAAAAAACAAAAGAGCGCTTGGTTGCTAAGATACGACTAAAGCATGTATTTTTTTAAATGGGACACCCGGTATATTTTTACATTTTTGAGTTTCTCTAATCATTGGCTATGACAAAGTATAAAACGACTTCTCTGTAAAATTAAGATTACGAGAGTTATAAAGAAAATCACGCTCAGTTCATTCGAGGTGTTCACAAAACATTCTACAATTGCCAACTTTTTTGTTTTTTGAAGTTACAAACTGTCACATGAAGGTGTAGATAGACACTTTTGTATTCATCGTGTTTTAAGTGTTGCCACTTGGATGCAATTTTTCACATAAATAACGGAAACAGTATTTACTATACTAATTACAACAAGTGGGAACTAGATATTAAACAAAAACTAATTGTATATTAAAGTAAAAAGACAACAAGAAAATAAAACATTTTCATGGTTCTGAAAATTCATATATTTTGAAAAACAAAAAAGACATCATTAATATTTTATAAATGAAGGTAGGTGAGCAACCAAAATTACTTGTAAATGTTAGGTTTTCCCAAGATACATTTCTTCACACTGATAAATAAATTATATAAGAATTAAATAAATATTTAGTCATAGCGGCATAGAAATGTCGTTGTATAATTCTATGTTTCCCTAATCAATGTTTCCTAAATAAGACATAATACCCTTGATTGCATTATTTTTCTTGTTACTAGGCAACTTAATACACACAAAGGTATAAAAGTAGACAACAGCCAGCTTTATTGTTTGATAGAATTAAACCAATATAAGCTATATACAGAAAAAAGTATTGATGTGACATGTTTACGATTGTAGAGCCATGACCAACAATAATCGTACAAACTTCACTTGCTGTTTGTGATTTTACAAAAAAATGTGAATGACGTGTGATGATACCAGTTCAAATTTGAGTTGTGTCACTGCGAGAGAAACAACCGGTGAACAAATGCCTTCTGATTCCTGATTGCACCCTAAATTAGATGGAACAATGGTGTTTTCCCCTTGTTATAATGAATTTACTTAGAAACGTACACTAACATTCATTTGTTGTGAAATTAATGAAATTAATTCAAAATACGATACCACTAAAGTTTTTTTAGAGTTACTGATGTATTATTCCTTTTTAAAAGTTTTCTTTTTACTTGTTGTTGGTTAGTTTAAGTTACTTGTAATTTTACGAGGCAGAAATATAAATTAAAATATACTGCGAATTCCAAATCTTCATTATAAAAGATTATAGCTGGCTGTTATATAGCTTGTGCTGCTAGCTTGATTATATTTGTAGATAATTTCCAGAAAAAGCCAATAACAGTAATCATTGGATAATTGTATATAAAAGTAAAGTTACACTATCAATACTTTGTTTACCATTCGGAGTTTGTAATATTGATTTTATCCGTCTTCCAAAATAGTTCTAATTGCCTTAATACAAATTTACGGTACAAATAAATACATGTGTGTTTGGCTCATACGTATATACGTGGTCAGAAAGAATCGCAAGATAAAATAAACATATTGTTAGGTTAGTAACGTTAGTAGTGAAATGAAACTTTGTTATCGTACTGAAACCCTAACAAATCTTTGCTTGCTTTGTGTATGTATTGTTGTTTTCAAATTATCGCCTTTGCTGCTTCTTATCTGCTGTATATTTTGGCGAAATTCTAGTCATCAGACTCAAAAGGATAATAAACGGATCCTCTCAATGTTTATTTATGCAAGATGGGTGATCCTCGTGAAATGTGTACATCGATGCTTAATGTTATCTGTTATGGTTTGTATAGTTTGTGAATACAGCCTATGCATTCACTGACAGAGATCGTGTGTATGTATATATTTTAATTAGTTGAACCGATTCAATGCGCTTATTCTATGTATAATGGATTCAGGAAGTTTACTAGACAAGTGTTAGGCAGATGTTCCGCTGGCAATGTTTCTATGATAATTTTCTGTATCCAGATTATAGGTGCTAATAATAATTTTGATATTTTGATTAAAAGATATTTTTCTTGTTGAAGTTTTCGACTAAGTTGAATATGTATTGTTATAGTTAGATTTTTTCCTAGACGTTTTGACACATTTTTTAGGTCTTTTCCAGTGTTTTTGATTGATTTTATTTTATTGTATTATAGATATAGTATTTCTATTGATGGAACTTGTCAATCGTTCAAAATATAATTTTGAATTTGAAGTTTAACAAATACAGACAGAACACAAACCTATTTTTTTTTTTGGTGGGTGGAAATCGTTAATGGACATTGCCAGCTTGGATCGATCACTGAGCGATAATGTGGGACTCCCTGTCGCTGTATGCGAGACTAGTATATCCACTAAAACCATCTCTACTCCCAGTGCTCCCCGCAACCACCTGTTAGACTTCTACATCATGAGAGCACTGTATGGTCACCTCGGGTAAGATAAGTTAATCTTGGTCCCTTCCGGTCATCCTGATCATTTTTTGGCTATCGCTTTCTTCCAGCTCTTTACCTTTCTTGATCGTTTTGAGCATATCATGGATCTTACGCCACTTCCCCCCAGAAGAAATCCTGATGGCCATTGTTAGGAGTAGTACACCGGTCTCCGCTTCAACCTTCCTTCTGGGGTCATTCCACCTGGGACACTCAAAAATGGTGTGGTCTGCCATGTCCAATTTGCCACAATACATATCTTCATCCGATACGTCATTCCCAAAGCGTTTAGCATAATGTCTGAACGTGCCATGAGCTGTTAGAACCTCCTTCAAGTAATAACCCCCTTCGCGATGCTTGCAGTTATTAATCAGTCTTTTTGTCCATTGGGCCTTATCCAGAATGTTGTGCAGTGCTCCACAAAGGACCACTCTTTTACCACTTCTTGGCCCCGCGATGTTAGGTAAGATTCCGCCGATAGAGGCTAATCTCCCTTCCACCCTGGTCGTGACTGCCACCACGTTCATGCCGCAATTCCTCGTGTTGTCAAAAACAGCGTCAAGATATTTCACTGTTTTTGAAGGAGATATTCTCGTACCATCTATAGTAAAGGTAACGTGATCGCTCTTCCTTCCTCCCTTTATAAATTTTCTGGCGCCAGGGTAAACTTGTGATTCCTCATCCATTCACTAATTCGTTCCAGACACGTGTTGACATTGTTCATCAACGAGTTCTCATTATTGGCAGCTACGGACAATAACAAATCATCCGCAAACGCTATCGTAGTGGCATCCACAACAAGCTCCAGCTGAAAAACCCCATCGCAAAATATATTCTACAGTGTTGGTCCTAGCACAGGGCCCTGCGGAACACCAGACCCGTTGCTTATGACTACCCCCCGGTCAACCATGATTCTTCTATTTCGCAGGTTGTTCGGTATGATGTTAATCGGATATTGAGATATCTGCCTCGTGCGAAGTTCATTAATAATTAGGCTATGACAGGCAGAGTTAAACACAAACATATTAAAATATAAATCCATAATATATACTCCTTTACACATTCACCACATATCATAATAAAAAAATATAATTGTAACAATACGTAATAAACTGAGCCAAAACTCCAACAAGAAAAATATCTTTTAATCAAAAATTCTACACTTGGCTATTAAGGAAAGAAATAATCCATTTATCAGGATTTTGATATTTTATTGAGTAGTGTTATTTTTTTTTTCGTGCATAAAAACGTACTGATTTTTTTTTAACCAATTATTTAAATAAATGTTCAAAAACATCTCCGTATTTAGCCAAACCGTACCCTAATACATTAGAAACTTCATCAATTTTATTCATGTTTTTATATTTTATAGCTTCTGTAGTGATTTTTTTAATGTCCGTTGCGCAGAAGATCAATAGAAATAGCATTTAATAATACTTTTAGTTGTTTTTCTACAGAAACAGGGAAGCATTAATTAACAAATATTTCTTGATATTTTACGAGAAGGATATGATCTTTTAATGTAATCAATACTACCTGCTCCATTAAATCGGGTTTTATTTGAAGCACAATTGTTTTAGTCGGTTTTACCCTGTTCAGGTGGTTGCCGCTAAAGAGAGCATATACTTTTTCTAGACCATCACCAACATGATGCCATTTTAGTAAATTAAATGAATCCAAAACCCGTTTTCTGTGCTAAATTGTTTTAGGTCACTAATTACTTTTAATGCATTAGCGTAATCCTTTATGCTGCTTTTGCTATTTCTGATCTGTGTTTCATTGTCAGAGTAAATTGCTTATTTTCATCTACTGTTTCTTCACTTTCCGATTCATCTTTAACAATTAAATTCGTATCTGTATTTATAAAATCATTGCCAGTTCTAGTCCGACTTTTTATCAATTTGGCATTTCTGCAAAAAACAGATCATCATTCTCATCGAAGTTTTCATGGCTTCTAGTTACACTGCTTGTGAAACCAGATTATCTGAAAAAACTTATAATTGTAGTGCTAAGCACATTTTCTGACGCTTTTTAGATAAAGTAAATGCTTTTGTAATATCACTAATATCATCTAATGTGGATATGATATGTTTTAGAACCAGTAATCTATACCAAGTCTTGAAATTTTTCATTATCTCTTGATCTACTGGCTGGCTTGAAGTGATTGTAGCAGGAGTAAGAGACATGCTGCATTATTCATAAACAGTAAAATATTTCGCCATTGTGTACCATTTTTCTGTCCAATCAAAAAGGCAATCTGTAAATTTGAGGTTGTCATCTACGATTTTTTTATTGGATCACCATGTCATTGGTAAAATTTCTAAATTAATATTTTTAAATGAGTGCGGACGGGCAGACTTTCCAATAACTAACAATTTTTTTTTCACCAGCCATATTGACACAATGAAAGATCTTGTTTAGTAAATCGTGATAAAAAAATCCTGTCTCATCAGCTATAGATATAACAAAAATACTCCAAACTGTGGTACTGGTAATGCTGTAAACTTCTGCTAAACCCCTAAGTTTACAGCTATAGATATGTTCTTTTTAGATCATATTTGCTTAGAGATGATTTGATTTTGGACATAAAATTATAGACGCCTTATATATTTATATGCATGGCTCCACCAGAAATTTGAGTTTTATATTGTGACGAGCTTTTAAACTTTGCCACCAGTCAGTGAATGTATTAAAGGTTGTATATAATTTTTGTTTAATTTCTTTTGCTTTCGCGCGCACTAAAATTACCTACTGCGAATTGTAATAAACCAATCCTAGCATAATTTATCTAACTGAGTCCTTTCTTTATGTTCAAATCTCCTTCTTTGATTATCACTAGCACTAGAAAGCCATAAGTCCATTATTATACGTCGTTTTTATTTATTTATTATTGCAGCTGCTTGAATCTTTCCAATTTTAAAATTTCCCGTCAAATTACACACACTTAGCTTTTGTTTATCGTAAACTTCAATTAAGTTAACTTTTCCTTTTAAAGATAAAGTATGTTTTTGTTTGACATGTTGTAACTACATCTAAAGAAACAACTAGATCCGTCCGCACAAGAGGAATAAAATAGTCAATATCTATCTCCGCATCCGGTGAATACAGTGACAGTGTAAGAGAACATATTTTATTAAAAAAAACATAGGAAAAACATAGGGACTTTGGCGGTTACAAGAAAAGAATCCACAGAAGAGGAATGTTCGTCTTAAAGAGGGTGTCCGTTTAAGAGAGACTTTACTGTACTAACATTTTAGTTTGTTAAAACAGTTGTAAAAATCGCATCCGCAGTTAATTGTCAATTCATTAATTAATGAGCATTTAAATCAAATAAAATTTATATCTGTAATCAATTTATCAAGTTTAAAACTGTAGGCGATAAAAACCCATTTCCTTTATGAAGCAAATCTTATATAACACTTATAGGTACATCGCATCGCCTACGCTTTTATAATTTTATTGGGTATATAAATACGATAAGCTCAGTGTATTGATTCAAAACTAATCACAATTTCAAGTTTAGAAGCAGACGATAATAATATAATTAAAAACGTACAAAAATAGATAATATTCTTTCACACTTCAATTTATGTATCTTCAACTATTCTATTACGGACAAGATGAAACGTGAAACTGTCATTTATACCATTACGTCCTATCTAAATTACCCAATTTATACCTCCTTACTAATTCTTAAATAAACCCCGTCTGGTAGCAGCGTTGTCTTGTCGGTGCTGTCGACAGAAGACGTCTAAGTTTACAGTCTGGTAAACTGTTAATGTCATCATCCAATTTCCTCAGTTTTGAGGGTGTCGTCGCGAATAGGTAAGGACGCCAACCCCAGAACGGAATTCGGTGCTGTCTATACACTAAAGCCATAAAAACTCCGCCACTTCCTTGCTTGGGGAATATTCTGGTAAACAGGGTATCAGCACGGGATGAGGGATTTACAGCCAAATGCGTTTAACATCCGTTTAAATGTACACACAAAAAAATAATTACTCAATTTGAATATAAGTGCATCACATTGAATATAACATAACTTCCTATATAAGCAAGAAGATGATGTATTTATATTGAGAATAAAATTTGTTCAGTTTTCCAAACCCGTGAATTTGTTAGACGAAACAATTTTTTAGTTCAAATGTAATCAATATACTAAAATCATTATGAACATATAATATTTTCACCACAAAAATAATTATTTTAGATTTGAGTAAATAGATTTTCTCAACTGGAAATTATATATTTATGCCTTAATAATGTATGTACATTTGATGGAAGTATATGAAAGTATTATTTGAGGTATTGCCATTATTTGCTTCCAAAATATAAGTATATTGAACTGATAATACTTACCTGCTTAATCTAAGCATTTTTACTATTCGAAGGTAATAATTACCTACTAATTTTGTGTCTGTAACATCAAAAAACCTCGGTAGGGGAAAATTAATAAATAGAGAAATATTATGTAATTAAATAAATTTACTGTCCTACTTTATAGTTTTACAATGCTGCAATGCAATTTGCTGTGTTATTGTAATAAGGCTGTATAAAAAAGTATACTTATAAATAATTAGATTGACGAAAATTAAACCTTTGGTTAATTATAATAATAATAATAATAATAATAATATAGTTTGTTTTCCTACAGGTAGAACCCAAATACAGGAAAAAAAAGTACCTATCTAGATATAAGCGAATACAATACAAATACAAATACGTTTAATTGACAAATATGTGGACTACTTAAGTTAAATATTAAAAAAGACCCAACACCATTATACCTTTGGGCACTATAAGAAAACCGTCAGGTGAATTTACAGACACTAGAAGGGAAACTCTTGAGGTCTTATTTCAAAAACACTTTCCAGAATCAAAAGAAATTAGCCCTGAATGTGCGAGCGACTAACAAAAATCTGAGAACCACCTCCCAAAGGTGGATAGGGATGGCGTTGGCTAGAAGGGTAGTAACACATGACAGGATAATGTGAGCAATAAATACCTTTAGGCTCTACAAATCACGTAACTCGGATGGAATACTCCCAGTATTACTACCAGAAGGAGCAGAACACAGCGTCACTATCATACGGACTATACAGAGCTGGCCTGGTTCGGGGATACATACCTAAAGTATGGAATAGGGCGAGGGTTGCCTTTATACCTAAACCTGAGCGACCTTATCATCATTCATATTGAAAGCTTGGAAATACTACTGGAAAAGTACTTTAGGGAAACCTCACTAGAGCAGAGGCCGCTACATCTAACCAACACGTTGACCAGTCAGGAAAATCATGTGACAGTGTCCTACATCAACTCTGGATATAGAAGATTTTCACAACACCTCCTACGATCAATAATAAGAGCTTCCAAGAACCGTGGAGTGGGTACCATTGTTTGTAAGCGAATGAATGCTATTCTGGAATTAAACGTCGTTGGTGGGTGAAACAATGCACGTGTCGGTGCGCAGATGTTGCCCACAGGTAGGAGTGCTATCTCCCCTACTGTGGGATTTCGTCATTGACGAACTGCTCGTAACCCTAAATAATGCAGGCTATTATAGCTAGGGATATGCAGATGACATTGCAGTACTTATAATGAGGAAAGATCGCAAGAATCATTTCAGAACTTATGCAGAGAGCACTGAAATTTTTATATGATTATTTTAGGGTTAGAATAATTATTTATCCATTAATTTCAGCATTATTTATTATATTATTATATTTGCCAAGTGGAGTTTAAGAATTCAACTCGATTTTTTGATACTTATAAGTGTATTTGTCTTTGTATAATATCTACTTCTTTTGTACAATATAACATATTAATATATAAATTGACGTATTTATAGTAGCTATAATTTTCTTAATGTTAAGTAGACCGCTATTTGTATTTTATTTCGTTCTTGCTGCCAAAGAAATATATGCATTTATCATAATTCTTTAATCAAGCCCTATACGTGTACCATTTGTTTTCATTTTTTTTAACCTCACAATTATTTGATTGTGTGAGTTTCGAGACTATTGTTTAATATAATTTTAGAATAAACTAAGCGATACGAAACATAAAATTGTTGGTATAAATTGACAAATTTGGCAAATTCTTCGTAAATATATTGAGTTTAACAATCTAACGCTCTCATTCAGTATCATTTCAGCTAGTTCAGTATAACTTCGCTAATGCGTGATATGCAATTATTGCCGAGGGACACTGAAGAACTTTAAAGAAAACGAAACACGACGTGTCTATCCAATACAATAATTGTGAATACGTTATGTAGAATAAATAAGTACTGATATCCATAAGCCTGGGGAAGCATGCGACGGTCTTCCAGGCAGTGGTATTCGCCTTTGCAGCCTGCGCAGAAACGATTGCTAAGGGGGGTGGGGGGTGGGGAAGTCTGCATGAGGAGGAAAATAAGTATAATTACTGACAGCCAGGCTGCTATCAAGGCAGTCTCGAACCCTGTAACTAGATCAAAACTAGTTAAGGACTGCAAATAATCCCTCAATGCACTGGCATGAGACTATACGGTGTCCCTGATTTGGGTGCCAGGACATGAAGATATAAAGGGGAATATAATAGCCGATGAACTAGCCAAGAAGGGCTCCAAAAGACACTTCATAGGTCCAGAGCCCGTATGTGGAATTACCAAGGACTCTGCTAAAAAGGAGATTTGAACCTGGTTAGATAAAGAAGATACAGAGAAATGGAGGTCGTCTGAAGGTACACTCCATGCTAAAACGCTAATAGGGAATGGGAATGCTAAATTGCTGATAATCTACTCAGACGTATCAAGAAAGAAGTTTAAATCATTACTGGGTTGGTAACTGGACACTGTTCCCTGAAAAAGCATCTATATAAATCGTGTAAGCAAACCATGGTGCAGAAAAAGCGAACTACAGGAGGAGACGAGTTTACATGCAGTCTGCACGTGTGAGGAATTTAAAGTACTCAAGCAGAATCATTTCGGGAAGGATCTATTGGAGCCTTCGAAGGTTCTCAAGTTTCTACTGGGCAAGATACTGGGCTTTATAGAGAACACCAAGCTGTTCGAGTGGAAGTAAGAGATTTAATAGGGACGGTACAATGAGAACATAGCTCAAATGCCTGGACTATAGGTGCCCCCTTAACTTCAAAAAAAAAAAAATAGTAGTACTGTAGAAGATAGTGTGTAAAAGTGTAAAATATGTCTTCACAAACTATTAATCGCGGTGGTTTACCAGTAAAAAGAATATATATAAACGATAAAAATGATAGAAATACTTATTTGCGGTTGCTTAGTTTTCCCAGGAAAATTAGCGAAGATTTCTCAGAAAATTAGCGAAGATTTCTCAGTTTATATGACACCACACATAAATATTTTTTTTCTGGAAAAAAGCCGTTTTCCTATACAAGAAAAAATCATGGCAACTTAAAGCTAACTCAAAAAGCCACCCCCAACTGGGGGTGTGAAAATTGTCTAATACCTGAAACAGCAACAACACTATAGACAGTGATAATTACAGACAGGGTTTTCCACGAAAGTGGCTAGTTAGAGGTTTTTGGACTTAAAGGAATTCATCAGTTTTAAAATTTTGGAGTTTGCAACTTTTTGGCACTTACTTTATTTCTAAAATATTTTCACCTTTATTTGCACTTCCGGTTAATCTGATGTGAATATGTGAACGATCTTCGCTTCCACCTGCGTTGTTCTTCGTTAGCCCAGTATGCTGACGAGTATACATATGGTCAAAGAAATGTTCCACTGGCGCACTATAGATGACACCACCAACATTTTCTATTGTTGTTTGTGTATTTGTAGTGGTAATAAATTTCCGTAAGAGAATACTTGTGGTGCCATCTATAGTACGCCAGCGGAACATTTCTTTGACCATATGTATACCGATATAATATTTGGTAATATGTAATAATGTCGTGGGCAACATAATAACTTGATCTTTTTAAATGGGTTTGTTTTGATTGATTCTAAGATTGGGTCATTAATACACTTTGTTCTGAAAACTCGTAGCGGCTTCTCAAGCATTTATGTACTCATTGACGGTAGAAACATATCCGAGAAGGAGTGTGTGAATCTGACTACCACACAGACAGACCGATTTATTTGATATAATACCAAATTTTATTTAAATTAATTAAATATTGAGGTCAATATGGGCAAACAAATATTTGGTTAATTCAACCAAATTATTTCTTCATTTAACCCTTTATTTATTTGAAATAACGAAATTTGTTGGATTAACTAAATTTTCATGATAAAATTTGTTTGAAATTATTTTGTTGTCCTGAACAAATTGGTTTTTCCGTGCACAAGCTTTGCTCAGAGGTATATGCTATTAGATCATTGTGACGTAGTATTAATCTGCATACTATGAAATCATTTTATTATGCATGTGTCGAAGTTAGGTGCGGTAGTGCACACGCGCAACAACAATGGGTTCATAAAGGAGATCAACAGTCACTAACCTTGTCTCTAAATGCAATATCTAAGTGAACAACTGATCTTCAAGGTCAGGTTGATGTCATCTACACTGATCTTAGCAGAGCCTTTGATGTAATTGATCATGGAATTTTGCTCGACAAGCTGTCATTCTTTGGATTAAGTTCTTCTCTTTTGCAACTTTTATATTCTTACTTATCTAACAAAGTTTTTATTTATAACCATTGTAAAAAACGTAGTGTTTTTACAATGGTTATAAATCATTTGATTTCATTCCCTCTTCCGGAGTTCCACAGGGATTGTATTTGGGTCCCCTTTTATTTGTACCGTTCATAAACGATTTATTGATGTCTCTGTCCTGTCCAGTAGTTGCTTATGCAGACGACGTAAAAATTTATACTCCCATTAGAACTCTAAATAATGTGGCTCACCTCCAACATAATTTAGATCATATTTTCTGGTGCTGGTGCTTCTCACATAAATTAAGATTGAATGTCAGTAAATGTTTATTTGTGACCTACACCAGGAAAATTAATTACATCAACTCGATGTACTCAATACGTGATACTTATCTCAAGAAAGCGGACACGGTTAGAGATCTGGGGGTTTTATTTGATTCCCGATTAAGCTTTGCTGAACATATTGCTGAGTTGTGCTTTGCTGCTTCAAAATCTTTAGGTTTTGTCTTACGCTCATGCAAGTTTTTCAATGATGTGTTCCTTCTTAAAACTTTATACTTTAGCTTTGTTGTGAGTAAATTAGAATACGCATCTATGGTTTGGTCTCCACATTACATCTACCTGCAACTGAGTATTGAAAAAGTCCAACGCCGCGCTGTTTCTTAAAGTATCTATCCTTCAAAATGGATAGCCAGTATCCTGCTAGAGGTATTGACTACGAATCCCTGTTGGAAAGGCATAATGTGCGATTGTTGGAACACCTTCGGGATGTTGCTGGAGCAAGATTCGTCTTGAAGATTGTTCGTGGTTGTATTGACTCTCCTGATTTACTTTCGTCTATTGATTTCCTTGTACCTCGTTTATCCTCTCGCTCCTCATCTATCTTTTCATAACCAACTTATTACGAATGTCACCTTTAGTTACTATGTGCCGCAATGCTGATCTTTTCTTTGATGACATATTTTTTGATGCTATAGATAAACAAATTTATTTTTTTTTTTTTCTAATCTTTTGTGTATTATTTTTTATTTTATATTTTTATGTATGTATGTACTTTAGTTTGTCCTGTAAAAGGTTTGCCGTTGACAATAAATTATTATTAATAATAAATAATATATTAGTTCAAATAAATTTTTGTAAATTTGGTAGTGTTTGTGATCGCAAGAATGTTGACGCAAAAAAAAGATGATTAGAGCTTTTGAATTTGTAACAAATCGTGATGTTTTAAATACCTATTTTCTGTTGTGTTTTGCTCAGAAATTAATTGATTTTATGCTCCTGACAGTATAAAATATTGTTATTAGAATAAGTCGTTTTTCCTTGCTATTTCTGTGCTATATCGTCCTGAAAAGGAAGAATTGGAAAAAATATTATGAAAAATAAAGCAGTAAAAAACATTTACTTTGTTATTTCTTTTTCTTGTGTTTTTCTTCTTCTATTCTTCTATGGAATTGAGAAAATACTTAATTAATAATCATAGGATTCAATAAAATTCAATAGCACTTCCAACCCTTATCTATGTCAAATTTTATCTGTTCCGTTGTCTGCCACAACACGCTGTCTTTTTTTTATGGTCAGAAGCGGATGAGGTCATCGGAGTTAGAATCGAAATCCGCCGAGCAGCCCTTTATGATCCCGTCTCGAATTTCCAAGAGACGATAAACGCCTAGCGACAGGATCGTCTCCGTACTTATAAATAAACTGGAGCAGCACCCCACTTACACTCTCTTCGTAACGATTTTTTTTCGTTTTTATTTCTAAGACGTTCTTGTGCGTGTACCCACTTACGCACACAAACGCATACATATGTAATGCCAAAGGAGTCGAGCGATAGTTTGTTTTGGTCGTTTTATTGAAACCTCCACTGAACCTCGTCTCTTTGGCGCTGGGTTTATTTCTAGGAGGCCGCGACACGTCTACGCTTGTACAACATACGTCTGTATGCGTACAGTACCTTTATACAACACGGGACGTTTCACTTTTTCCTTTTGACAGTCGCTATTAATAGATGGGTAAATATAAATACTATAACCGTGCATGCATACTTGTGGACGTGGAGATGCATTGCTGCTGCGTCTCATGCGGAGGCGATGGCACTATGGCGAGGCTTTGCGTATTTTCTACATATTCTTGGAATGAGTCAGTACGCTCTGAGCGAAATATGTATGCATTAAATTGCGGTAGATTTGGAATAATTCTCTATTCTCTTATTGAGGCGTTTTTGCGGTTTTTACCTGTTAGTGTCTGGCCTTACTCTAATTAGGTTATTTGGTAAACATACATGTTGTAAGGAAAGACATGATAAGAGGTTCAAAACGTATATGTATTAAATATATGATTTTTATACACTTTTAGCTTGTTTGTTCTCAACCTGATTACGATCAACATGGCGCGGTTTTCTTAGTTTAATTAGTTAGTTTAGTAAGAGATAGCATTCGCATGCTTCGATTAGTCGTCCCCATCCACTGCGACCATTAGGGTCTATTATATAGCGGATGTTATTTTAAAGTCCAATCCTAATCAAACAAGTTCCGGCTCATCAGGTAGCCCAATATCTTGGTCAATGAGATTTTTTTTTTTGAAGTTAGGGTGGGCATCTATAGTCTAGGCACTTGAGCTAGATGCTTGTATTGTACCGTTCCAATTAAATCTCTTACTTCCACTCGAGCAACTTGATGTTATCTATCTTACCCAGTGGAAACTTAAGAACCCTCGAGGGCTCCAATAGATCCTTCCCGAAATGTTTCTGTCTGAGTACACTGTTCGCTTACTCGACCTGTGTTGTATAGATCAGTGGTCTTCAACCTTTTTTCTTCTGCGGACCGGCAAAAACTTAAAAAAATGTGCTATGGATCAGTAAACTATCGAGACTAAAATATACACAAAGAATAAGGTAAATATTTTTATTTATTAATCGAACAGTTATTTAAATATATATGTAACTATTTAGTGCGACTTCTGTTGTTGCTTCTTTGTTAACAAATCAGTTAAACGTGGTTGCAGGTTTGTTTCGGAAAGACGAAGAGCTGCGTTAATATCCATTCGATTTCCGGGCTTAGTTTTTGTTACTAACATGGCGAAAAAGGTCTTCTAGCACAAATAAGAGGTCGAAAACACAATCAATAATTTGATCGCTTTGTCACTCAATGTTGGATATTCTTTTTCTAATGATATCCAAAATTGTGGCAATAACATCGTTTTGTGTCTTGAAACCAGAGTCATATCAGTTGATAGTTCTATCAGTTTTTCTTTTATCACAAAAAGCAAGAGCAGATGATTGGACATTTTCTAGGAAAGGATTATTAATCCAAAGGTTTCCTTTAGGAGGATCCTCACTTTCAGGGTATAGTTACTAAAGTTTTCAGCCAATGCCCTTAAATGTTCACTAATTACTTTGAATATTTTCTTTTGGTTTATATCAGCTACAGTTAAAAATTCGCTAATAATTGGAAAAATTTCAATATCTTTCTTAAGTACTCGACTGTCCCAAAGATCCAGTTTTTTTTGAAGTACCCATTTATTTCTCACAGTAAAAAAATATTGTACAAATCCTGAAGTGAAATGTTAAGTTCTCAAAAGGTTAAGATGCACCTATAGCAAGCATGCCATCCATTATCTAACACCGATCCTAACAAATTAGATTTCCGGTCTCGTAAAAACTGTTTTATTTCTTCCTTAAATTAAAAAAGCCGCGTAAGAACTCTTCCTCTTGATAACCACCTCACTTCTGCATGAAGAAGGAGATGTTGGTGTTGTGAACTCACACTCTCACACAGTATTGTGAACAGCCTAGAATTTATAGCTCGGCTACGAATTTCATTCACAATTTTTACTACGCTCATTCATCTGTGTCAGTTCAGAAGAAAGTTTTCTTTGCAGCTAGATGATCTCGATGCAGTGTGTTCCTTTATTTTTGCGACAACCCCCGAGTGATGTGCAGTCATATTCGCAGCACCATCCGTACACACTTCCACACATTTATTCCAATCTAATCCTTGCGCTTGAATATACCCATCAAGAGCACTGCAGAGCCCAGAACTAGTAGTTCGCCCTGGTAAGTCCGGGCAACAAAGGAGTTCTTCCCTTAAATCTTCTGCATCAATATACCTCACAAAGCAAAGAAGGATAGCGTGGTTACCCACATCAGTAAATTCATCAAGTTGAATCGCGAAATATCTTGATTTCTTTATCCCTTCTATAACCTGAATTTCGACAACCGCGGCCATATCAACAATTCTTATTTGAATGGTGGTATCCGAGATGGGTATAGCCTCTAGTTTTTTAACGGATTGATGTCCTAAAATCTCTTGCGCAATATCTAATTGTAAGACGCAAGGCTTTACTAACTCCTTGCCAATTGTAAATGCTTTCTTAGTTTTAGCTATACGTAGAGCAGCTAAGTATGATGCACGAAGTACTGATTTATCAGAAATCACCATTGTTTTTATTGCACATTTTTGCGTTTTCATTTGGTCACATAATCTCTTAAAAAAGTCTACAGGTTTATTGACAAGATCTTTATGCTTTGAATTCAAATGACGGGCAAGTTTCGAGGGTTTCATGGCTTTATCATTTTCAATTTGCGATACTACAATAATATATTTATAATATCCTTTATAACGGCTTTTGATTGACATTTTCTGGTAAATAAATACATTATGTGCCCAGAACGGACACAATTTCGTTCCCTTTATCTTTATAAGAATACCTTGTTTTATTATCCCATGATGGGTGTATAATTTAGTCTTGAGGACAATGCTTTGTAATTTAGGGTCTCAATATTATCAAGGACCGGCAGAAAATTTTCACGGACCGGAGCCGGTCCGCGGACCACCGGTTGAAGAACACTGGTATAGATGCTTTTTCATGGGACAGTATCCAGTTACCGAGCCAGTAATGGTTTTAACTTCTTTCTTGCTGCGTATGAGTAGGTTATCAGCGAATCTAGCATCCCCATCCCCTTAGTGCTTTAGTATGGAGTTGACCTTCAGTCGATCTTCATTTCTTTGTACTTTCTTTATCTAACCAGGTCCAGATCTCCCTTCTTGTGGAATCCTTAGTAATCCCACATACGGGCTCTGGATCTATGAAGTGTCGTTTACAGTCTTCCTTGGCTAGTTCGTCGGCTATTACATTGCCCTTTATATCCTCATATTCCGGCATCCATATCAGAGACACCGTGTAGTCTCGTGCCAGTGTATTGAGGGATTGTTTGCAGTCTCTAACTAGTTCTGACCTAGTTACAGGATTCGAAACTGCCTTGATAGTAGCCTAGCTATCAATCATTATACTTAATTTCCTCCTCAGCCCCCTTTTGCAATCATTTCTGCACAGACTGCAAAGCCGAATATCTCTGCCCGGAAGATCATTGCATGCTTCCCCAGGCTTATGGATATTCTTTGATTAGGGGTCGGCCTATAAATACCGGCTCCTGTGCCCTGGCTAGATTTGGATCTGGATCCGTCCGTGAATCATCAAAAGCAATGATATCACTACGTGCTTGGTTCGGTATGGAGGTTCTCACTTTTTCAGTGGAGATAATCTCGGGTGCCATACTGTCAGCGGACATTTGCAGCAATGGCCTGTTCAGTATCGTACCCGCAGTATCAGTGTGCCCTCCAATCCTAGCGTTGGGTTGTGACAAGTTGTTGGTTTTCAGTCTAAGGATCGCATTCATAGCATCTGCTTTTACCTAAAGCTCCAGCGGAGGAACACCCACATTGGTCTCCAAAGAAGCGGTCCCTGTGCTGTTGATTGCACCAGTAATTTCCAGCAATGCGTCTCTGAATGAAATTGTTTTCAGGTCTCCTAGGGAAGCATCTGCCTTTCCAAGGATTATGTTTTATTTCTTGATTCACCGTTCACGAGGTGTAAATTCCGTATAAACTTATTTTTTAACTTTTTTTGTGACAGTTCTTTATGAGTATGAGGGTGTGTTAAATATTTTAATTTGTTGAACACTTAAACCCCACACTAAGCTTAAAATAAAACCTTGCACTGACTCTTTACTATTTAATCAAAAAATGGACTTGACAACTGACAAAATAATTGTAGCTTACTAACATGATTTTTTCAAGCACTGAACATGCCGCCCGCCTTAAAAGTTTAACTTTCAAAACAAATAAGAAAAAAATATGGCTTAGTGATTGAGAAAATTAACATTATGAATCATAATTCAAAGACAAAACACAAAATCTGCATGAAGGTCGCTTGAAAATGCCATGCTGTGTCCGAACAGCCGAGGCACGGATGATGCCATCTTTGCCAGGATGGATTTCTATGATGCGACCAAGATTCCACTGCAGGGAAGGGATGTTGTCCTCTTTGATTATAACCAATTGTCCCATGAAGAGGGCTCCTTACTGATTCCATTTCCATTTGGTTCTCTGCTGCAACTGGCTGAGATATTCTTCTTTCCATCGGTTCCAAAAGTGGGTCTTGATTTTGTGAACATGTTGCCACTGAGTGAGCCTATTCACTTTTACCTCTATCAAATCGTGATTTGGTATCGATGTGAGAGTGTCTCCAATTAAGAAATGACCAGGACTTAGAAAGGAAAGATCGTTGGGATCATTTGATAACGAAGTGAGAGAACGGGAATTGAGAATTGCCTCAATTTCTGCTAACAAAGTGCTAAACATTTCGATAGTAAGGGATGCAGATGCTGATACCCTTCTTAAGTGGTTCTTCTTTGACTTCACTGCCGCCTCCCATAGTCCGTCAAAGTGTGGGACTCTGGGTGGAATAAAGTGCCAATGGATGTGATTCTCTAGCGCGTATTTCGAAATCTCATTCTTAGTGACCTCATTTGTAAGAATTTTGTGCAATTCTTTTAATTTTTTATTTGCTCCAACGAAGTTAGTCGCGTTATCCGAATATAAGTTGATTATGTTTCCTCTTCGTGCCATGAACCGTCGCAATGTGTTTATGAAAGCCTTCGAGGATAGATCACTTACTGTTTTATTTCCTGATTCACCGTTCACGGGGTGTAAATTCCGTATAAACTTTTTTTGGTGACAGTTCTTTATGAGTATGAGGGGGTGTTAAATATTTTAATTCGTTGAACACTTAAACCCCGCACTAAGCTTAAAATAAAACCTTGCACTCTTTACTATTTAATCAAAAAACTGACGTGACAACTACTTGACAACTGAGAAAATAATTCTAGCTTACTAAAAACATTTTTTAAGCACTGAACAGATTACATACCTGATTCTGGTAGCAGCAGGGTACTGGCAGAAAACATGCTCAATCTCAGATTGCAAGAACTACAAAGGAGTAGATATGCAGCATTGGGAGGACAATAATAATGTCCATCATGTGGAAGGAAATATTTTCGGAACGAGATTAGACCATCATAATTTCGACATATCTTTTTGACATAAATTGCAGAGTGGAAATCACAAATGGGATAAAATGGAATCAATCCAATTACAGAGACAGGTTCGCAGAATTAATCTGGTTTACAGACGGATCAAAAGTCGAAAGCACTGCCACTAGGAAAATATGTCGTCTTTGCTCATTACATTTTTATGTATTTTTTTATTGACATGTTTCTCACATCATTTAATGTTAAAAAATAAAGTTCTTCTATTATTATTATTATTATTTATATTAGGTATGTGAAATTAAATATCAGTAATTAGTAACATATAAATTTATTCTTGTTGATTGTATTGGATAATAATGGGATCACCTTTAATTAATTCCGTTAAAGCAATCAATAAGAGATTATGTAAATATTTTCTTTAAAGGTAGAGCGTAATTTAGGATAGGGTTAGTTAACTGTGATCTTTCGTGGAGAGCACATACCTATAATTTTGAGCAGTGTTTATTGTGGTGAATTTAATAATTGAAATAAATTTATTATAATCCTAATATTATCAACGCAATTAACCAATATTAATTTAAATGTTACTAATTGAACAATTGTACCAACGGTCTGTGTAAATTAAACTTTCTTTTATACCATTATCATTATTATTGTAACATTTACTTTGAAAAGAATAAACCATAAAAAAATCTTTGCTCTTAAATGTTCTTTCTTAGATTCGAACCCATTGACACAATTATTATTTTTCTGATGTTACTTTCTAACACCATTTGCAATGTTTTTAGAAGAATGAGCTAATTGTATGTTGACAGCAATATGTTAATCAAAACACTAAAAACATTGAATCGTTGCTAATTTAACCGAATTTGTAGTTTTAATAATGACAAATGATAACCAAGAAAATAACAAAGTAATCCGAAACTTTTGTACGGACTGTACATCACTAATCTGCATCAATGTATTTACTTTCCTTTTTAGTAATTAATTTTTTTATCATTTTGTTTGATGATATAACGTGATAGCGTCTTGTCATTCAAAGTGCGCTTTCTAAAAATCTTAACGTGAAAGTGAACATCGATTGAATTGAAAAATCTATTTAAATTCAAAAATATAATTTTATTTCTGTAAAAATTCCTAGCAAATGTATATACATCAACTTTCTCAAATACAAACAAAAGGCAATATCTACTATATAATTAAAAAAGTCGGATTTATAGTGTAGAAATTTTGGTACCGTTAAAATCGAATTATCGGCCATCGCTTGAGCAGAAGAAATAAAATATCCGTACTCTAATAAGCACGACGGAATTGCTTCTTAATGAAGCGCAAAAGCCGTAGGTCCACAAAAATCACCAGCTGTATTCTAGCGCGCTGCGATTCACGTGGAAGCAAGCCACGATTTTCTAAGTAACGACCGTTTTTCTGGGAATTGCTGTTTTGTCTAGTGTTTTATTGTGCTTTCTCATTTAATTTTGGACTTCCGCCGAGCGCGTGCATTCACATTCTTCGTCCTGGTGCGCGCGTTTAGAATGCTTGTGGTGTTCTTTTATTATTTTTTTTTTTTGTTCAATTTACTACGTACACTGTCAGTTACAAAGGACAGCATTCCATAATTTAATATTCATATGCATGCGTCCATACTATTTACGCATGTAAATAAAGATTAATTGCCAAGATCGTATATAAAACTTTAACGTATCTCTAGCATCAGATTTAATCTAAATTGTTGAGGCGGATTGTGCGCATTATATACTCTACGCATATGCATATCTTAATGTTGGTAATTTATCACTTCTAGATGTTTCTCTTTATTCCGTTTTTTTTACAGTACTTTTTACATGCCGTAGATCAATGTTTTAAATTAGCAACACCAACAAATCCATTGTTAATTGAAGAATGTGAATATACTTAATCATCTATATTCAATTAATGTACCCTTATTTTAAAATTATTAGAGTACATACGATTAATTGTAGATATAAAAGCAATTGTGGCACATCCACGGACTTCAGAAATGCTCCTGTATTCAGATATTTGCCTATGCTACCCTTTAATGATTTATGTAATCGAAAGGACCATTAGTAATGAAAATGGTAAGCTTTACAGTTGTTTTTATGTTGGTCTTTTTACTGTCTGTGCTTGTGTCAGCGGAGAGGAATGTCGAAATGTTTCATTTCTTCATCAGTAGTTACAGGTACAAATCGACGAACAATGAAAGTTACTTTACTCTGAAGAAAATCCAATCTTAAAACCATAAAAGTGGATGGGCAAATATAGATTGGAGAACGGAGGTTAAATATCTAGGCCTTACCCTAGACAATAAACTTCTATGGAACAAAACATGACTTGAAGTAACCAACAAGGCCAAAAAGAGCTCTGATGGTGTGCAGAAACTTTGCAAGGGAAAAATTGGGGATGAAACCCAAAAATACTGCTTTGGATGTATAACAGCGATAGTGGGACCGATCATCATATGCATCAGTAGCATGGAGCAAAAGAACTAATCTGGCCACCGCGAGAATAACCTCTCGAAAGTGCAAAGATTAGCATGTGCTATGCATAAGGGGTGTGGTTGTGAAAGAATTCATATAAAGCTAAGTAACAGAGCGAGTGGATCATAACACCATCTTGAACTTGAATAGAAATGCCATCAAATGGTTTACTGATGGCTCCAAAACGGCAGAGAGAACTGGAATAGGAATATATGGGCTTAGAATTACACATTTCGAAAGCTTGGGAAAATATCCAAGTATATTTCAGGCGGAAATACACGCTATTGAAAGATGTGTTCAGTTCAATATGAATAGAAATTATCGAAAGTAGGAGATTATCATAATCTCTGATAGTCAAACCCCCACAAGGCGCTGAGCCCATATGAAATCAGTTCCAAGATGGTTTGGGAATGCTTAGAGAAATGAAATGAGCTAGGCAAAAGGATTAAAGTAGCCCTCCTGTGGGTTCCGGGTCACACAGGAGTGGAAGGAAACGAAATAACGGATAATCTCGCAAAAAGGGGCTGGAATACTTTTTGTAAGGCCTGAACCCTTTTGCGGATTAAGTAGCAGTACCATATTGAAGAAATTGAAAATAGAAATGGAGCAGAGAAAATCCAGTTACTGGAAAATCTCTAGGGAATGAGGCAAAGTAAAATTCTTCTGGGAACTTATAACCAGATGAAGGTTATACAAGCATCAACCTGAGTAAGAACAATGTTCGCATACTAACAGGAATACTTTCAGGCATTGTAGACTGAAAGGACACCGAGTAAGCTTGGATTGGAAAGGAATCGAATGTAGATTTTGTGGGGAACAGGATGAAACACCATCCATCTCCTCTCAAACTGCGTAGCACTGTGCAACTCGAGGGCGTTGCACCCGGGAGCATGTGAAATCGAAGAGGAAAACTTACCTAGACTGAGTCCCTCTGATATCCTACACTTTCTGAAAGAAATAGGATTGAAAGGCCAGCTGTAAAGTAGCAAGAATAGGGGACACAACAGATCTTTTAGATCGCAGTGTAACATCACCCTTCTATTTATGTACATACACACATACATATACTTTACTCTGGGTGGTTGGACATTCGGCAGGAAGAAGGAAACAAAAAGGTCGATGGGTTAGCAAGAAAGGCATCGTGGGCTTCATATATTGGCCCAGAACCTGTTCTAACAGTCTCTAAAAACATAACACAGAGCAGGTAATAGATTTGGGTCTAAAAAATGCATCACCAGAACAATATACATAATTAGCCAAATTAATGGAAAGATCTTTCTGAAGGGACCATCAAAGGAGAAGATTGAAGAACTACTGCAGTTCAGCAGGAACTATCTTCAAGCGAAGCAGCTCTCCTAACCAGACACTTTACACTAAAAGGACGCTTACAGAAACTTGTGATCAACAGTGTGTAATAAGATGAGGGAGACGCCTTACTACAGTCTGTGTAAATGCGAGGCTCTGGGCATAGAAAGCCAAGCAAGCCCAAAATGAACCCTGGGGATTTCGATCAATCAAGAACGGGGTACTAGGATACTGAAATGATAAAATTTAATTTAATGGGCAAAGGAAATGGGAGATTAAATACAAAAAGCCAAGAGGTTGTAGTGTTTCCGGAGACTCCATGTCGAACGGCTTTCTCAACGAAAAAAAAAAAATCGAACTACATAGGTGTCACAAGTGACCTTCATTTTGTATTTAATATAGCTAATTTTGATTTTTTAGCGCTTTAATTATGACACTCCTTTCCTTTCGGGTATGGCATTAATTTCTTAATTAATAGACTAGTAACATTTCCACTTATGAAAGCTAGATTTGACAAAGAATTGCAATTTGTTAAGTAATAATCTATAGTGGTTACTCTTCTATAGGTGCGGTCTGGTGTAAAAATAAAATCCGATGGACTTAAATATTAGGAGAGAAGTGCTGCGACTTCAATCTCTGAAGAAAACCGCAATAAAAAGTATGTTAAGTAATGAAACTCCCTTGTATAATCGAATGTTCAAGTTTCTACTAAAACATAATATTTTTTTACAACAACCAGAATCAATTTTTAAAAAGAAGATCCACGACATGTGCAACTTTTCAACTTATAGAAGAAATAACAACTGGTTTAAATAACAGAGAATTAACTGCTTGTGCTTTGATAGATCAATTTAAAGCCACGGCATACTTCTGTAGAAAATGGAGAGAACGGAGTTTTACAAGGCTCGGTTTTAGGGCCACTTCTGTTTTGTTATATATTAACGATCTACCAGAGATTATTGGTGTGATGATATATACGGATGGCACATCGTGCGTGGTGGAAGGAGCGAACATATAGCAAATTAAAGAGAAGTTAGATACCAATCTTCAAGCGATGGATGCATGATTTATCGCTTCGTTGCCTGGGGAGATGACCAACTATCCTGGGCTGCGCATATCGAAAATTTTGCCAGGACAATAAGTGGCTGGTGTCACAGCTTAAGGATTCTATCGTGCAAAGTGAATACTTAAACAGCGTATTCTGTATATTGTGCGTATGTCCAATCGCGACTGCAGGACGGTGTGCTTTCCTGGGGGAACCCTGCCAATGTCCAAAGACTGTCTGTGCTGTAAAAGGCTTGTGCGAGGATGGTGTATCAACTGAAAACTAATGAATCTTATAAAACAATATTTAAATATTTGCCTAAATGTCCATAATTAGGTAAAGTTTCAATTGGAAAATAATAATAAGAAGGAGAGTATTTTCTAATTGTAATCAATTGTTGATTACAAAAATAAGAATGCGAGTACTTCCTAATTATCATCAACAATTGAATACAATTAGGAACTACTCGCGTTCTTATTATTTTCTAATACTTAATAAAGAATTATCTAGCAATTTCATTTTGAGGTTTAGGGTACCGCAGGGGTCGAGCTTGACCCTCTATTTTTCTCCGTGTATACTTGTACCTTATTGGATCAGAAGCCGAGTCGGACGGAGTTAGCGGAGGAATTTAGATTATACATTGATGGAGATGCCTTGCCTGTGGTAAACCAAACTAAAAGTCTTGGTGTAATTATTGTCAACACCTTTAGGTTCCTAGAACCTTCTATATAGGCTGCAAATGTCAAAGATTGTTCAACGGGCATACTGTAATTTAAAAATTTTATGTTAGCATAAGTTTGCTTACTTATTGACATTAAACTTACACTATGCAATGCGCTGGTATTATCGCTCTTTACGTATTCTTCTGCTGTCTACGATCCATGCATAGATTCTAATGATCGAACTAGAATTCAAAGGGCAAAAATTCGTGTTTCAGGTTGCATACAATATTAGAAAATATGATCGCATTTCACATACACTTTTTTATTGCAGATGGTTTAACATGCATAATCGGACTTTGTTACACGTGTCACATTTGCGCTATACAAATATTAAGAATAAAAGCTCGTAATCTCTACAATAAGATAACGTTTCGTACGGATGTTCATCACATCAATATTCGATATCGTGGGTTAGATTAGATTAGATTAAGATTGGGGTGGCGTATGGACCTGTTTCACCGCGACCTATTCATATCTATTATGATCCTCTTTTCCCTAGAGGACGCTCTCTAATTTTGTTCTTTTAATAATTAAAAGAACAAAATTAGAGAGCGTCCTCAAGATGATAGGCCTAATTATTAGGCCTATCATCTTTGAGAGCGGCTTCTTTATGTAGCTACTAGCTGTGGGGTTCTCCTCCCCCATTACTGGAAACCTTGTCCACGCCAGGCCTCTACATTGGCACAGCACATGAACTGGTGTTTGTTCCTCCTCTCGGCAGTATCTGCAGGTTACACCATCTGCCAGGCCTATGTTGTACATATGCCTATTCAGTCTACAATGACCAGTCAGCAAACCTACAATCATTTTGACAGTCTTCCTGTCTTTATTTAGTAGATCTCTCGTGAATTCAGACCTCTGCTCCCTTAGGAACTCTTTTGCCTGTGTTTGTCCCGGTGATTTTTGCCACCACTCTATGGACTGATTATGTATCCATTCATTCGTGGATTTTTTAATTGGCTACCATACTAATGCTCCATACGTTATCATGGGTCTAATTACCCTTGTGTATAACCAAAGAGTCATCTTGGGGCTAAGTCCCCAATGATATCGTGGGTTAATTACACCATCACTACACGGAACTGTGCTATTTACTTCTGTAGTACTTCTCCTGTTTTATGTATGTTTTTGTTTATATGACGTATATCTGTTTATCTATATTCTTTAATTTAACACTTATGTATTATAGAACAAAAAATCTATTATTATTACTATTTAATTTATGAAAAAATCATAATTCGAAACCCCCAACCAAGTTATTTCAAAGATTTAAAAAAAAAAATGACAAGTGATGTGGTAAACCTGATCCGACTTTCCCTATTAAACATTTCCTTTACGTGAGTTTGGGACGCGCAGTTTAAACAAATTTCGAAGAAGATTGTTAACGGCGCTAGCTGATGATATTTATTACACATTAACGAACTATAACAAATATATTATATATTAAATGCATATGCTTGTGAAAGTATACTTGTTATTTATATGCATATCTTAACTCTCCGAAAACAATATGCTTAATTACTGATTGTATGTTGTCCTCTTAACACAGGGAAGAAAGTAATCTTTTCTAGTTAGAGTCTGTGACAGTAGTTTATTTTTTGTTTCGAATTTTAACTCGAGTATTCCGTTTATTCTAAATGTAAATGGGCATTGTTAAACTTAATGTTAATCCGCGGTATTCTTTTTCCTTTCTAATTTAAATCTAGAATACCGTTACACTGTCAAATATATCTAACACAAAGAGAATTGTGGAAATTGCTTCCGTTCAAATTGTTTTTTAATTATCTCTTTTACGATCGTTGTTATTTACCAGTTGTAATCCCGTTCGCATCAAACACTTTTAGAGATCAACATATATATTATGGATAAATAAATAAATCATTTTGACGATCTGCATGCTCCGAAATATTTAATCATTATTTTTTTTTATTGCCTTCACTCTACGGCATTGCTAAAAAATAGTTTCTTTTTATACCTTATACCTTCCTCAATAAAAAAATTATTAATTATTGTTAATAAAATTAAATTGCATTAAATTATTATTATATTAATTTTATTTTATCCTCTGCCCCACCATGGGGTAAAAGTAAGTTTAATTATTTAAATCAATCAATTAAAATACAATAACTCTAATAAAATTAACTAGAGACCTACTAACACTAGAACACTTAATAAACTAAAATTCGCTTAAACTCTTTTAATTTATATTTATTTGCACAATTTATTTCCACATACGCTTATTTCTAGACTCTATGCATTGGTTTAGTGTATTTGCACTAGAAACTTCGATGATGAACCGATGAAGTATAATGCAGCACCTTTGATTTAGTTGGAGATTTAACGGTCTAAAATAATCTCAAATATCTCCACTATGCAGTAGCGTCATTCTGTGAGTACAGTTGATGACGTGTAACATTATGTATAAATCCTACGTTGGAAAAGGAAATTAAGCAAATCTAAGTAAGAGTGCGTAGGTCTTTAGTAAATTCAAGCTTGTTCCTTTAGAAACTCTATGGCCTGCCCCTGCCCTGTTGGCTTCCACCACTATTTTTTTGGACTTAAACATGGACCTGAACATCTTCCAGGGTTCCTTATTAACACTTAGGCAGGGTATGAACCACACTACAAAGACATTATAGTGGGAGGCAATGCTAAGTCCCCCATTTTGGCATCTAAGAGGGAAGGCGCAAGAGGAAAGCTACTGGGTGGATGGAAGTATATCCCAGGAGTAGCATGGGTTCCGAGAAGGCAGGCCTACAATCACTGCTCTGAGAAGGGTTAATGAGTTCGCACAGAGGGCATATAGAGGATCGTATACTTCGAGGCAACTGTGTGCACTTAATAAGGTTAGATGGTGAAAACGCTTTTAACTTTTTGGGCAATCTGCTGGAGCAGCTATTGCTTCTGAGGCTGCGGAAATAAAAACAAAGGAAATATATCCCAGGAGTAGTATAAGTTCCGAGAAGGTAGGTCTACGATCACTGCTCTGAGAAGGGTTAATGAGTTCGCATAGAGGGCATATAGAGGAGCGTATACTTTGAGGTAACTGTGTACACCTATAAGGTTAGATCATGAAAACGCTTTTACCTTAGTATCGTGAGAAGGTATCCTAAGAGAACTGAGGAAGAGGACACTGTCACCATTACCTACATAACATGGTGGATAATTACTTTGAGGGAAGACTACTAACTATTGGTAAGCAGAGCGAGTTAGAGGTTACATGTGGCATACCACGGGGATCCGTGCTGGGCCCACTGTTGTGAAACATTTATTACAACGATGTATTCGAAATGCCGATCCCACTGGAAGAGGACTTAGTGGGATATCCTGACGATTTAGACTTGTTAGTGATAGCCAGGAACGCGGAATTGCTCCCACTACTGGCCCAGCAGACGGTAGAAAGTGTAGTAAGGAGACTGGAAGTAACATATCTTAAGATTGCTGCGAAGAAGAAAAAAAAACAGAAGCAGTCGTCTTAGTTAGCGGCAGAAGGCTAAAAGCATATTACCATTAGAGTGAAGGACGCGCTAATATAGAGCCATGATGAACCTCAAATGGACACATCACATGTCCCAGACAGCAGGCAAAGGGCCTCTAAAACCCTTGGATCCCTGTGTCGTCCGATGTCCAGAGTTGGGAGTCCCAGTGAGTGTAGCCGGAGGCTACTTTGTGCCACGGTGCAGTCGGTGATGCTGTACGGAGCGTTCATATGGAGTGAGGCCATGCAAAAGAGGAACACCGACAGAAGTTGCTGAGTGTACAGCGTAAGATAGCCATTAGCATTGTGAACGCCTACAGAATGGTGTCATCCGAGGCACTGCTTGTTGTGGCAAAAAATCCTACTTATAAACCTTTTGGTGCAGGAGAGGATATATATTGAGCAGGACAGCGCTACATGAGAGCGACGACGCTAACCAATACGTAGACTAAAGTTAATGGATGATCTGTGTGGACTAAGTGCACGATAAATAACATCAGATCCTGGATATCTAGGAAACATGGACAGGCAAGCATACTTGCGTATGTTGTTAAAACTGAACCAAGCACTGCAGTGCCGTTGCTCCGATGGAATAGACACGGTAGAGCACACATTTATTGAGTGCCCAAGTTAGGTATCCGAAAGGCAGGTAGTGGAAAAAAAAACCATAGAACCTGTGACACCAGAATCTATAATAACTAGCATGCTAACGAGCGCAGAAGGCTGGAGAGTATTTAGTCAGGTGAGCAAGGTGTATTAGAAAGCAAAGAGATCGACGAGAGAAAAATTGAAAAAACACAATAAAGTTGTGCTAATCAATAATATGATTGTCGCGAGTTGATTTCGCACGATTTTTTCTCAAGCATATCTAATCTTTAATGCTCCGTATTGCACAGTTTTCTTTTTCTACTATAAAATTATAATATAACAGTGTTTAAATTATGTTCTGCTTTAGATTATCGTGAATTGCGGTTTGGAACAAATGCAGAAAACTAATTTCCGCATCCTAACCACAATTCCCGTAACAATCCAAGATATGTAATTCGCTTGTTTATCGAGGAATTGGTAATGAACTTGGCCACGGATTCTTTTCGGAGTTTTTCAACCAATAAATTTGCCAGTCTATTAACGGAATCGTTTTAAAAATATACTTGGAATCCCTCAGAGATGAAATTATCTCCTCCATCCAACTTTCCACACCCAGATAGCGATACATTTAAGACAACTGAATGCACGTAGCACTTTGGTTCGTATATTTTTAGACGGCTCATACGAAGCGCCATGATTAACACAAGCAATTAAGAAAGAATAACAGAGACGCTTGATAAGAATCGTCGGACAATGCGACAATTATTCATTGTACATACGTACATAAGGTCGTACACATCAACGTTCTTCGAATATAATCTACGTAAAATTCAAATTATATACGCGCTATTAATGGATACGTATGTCGAATATAAAAGCTCTAAACTGACATTAATGACGTTGGATTCAATTATTGATAAATTCTCCCTTTTCGTTCTAACAATGCGGGTTATCTGTTGAATTATAATTAGATTTATCAGAAAACGATTGGGAATCAAGAACAGACG
Organism: Protaetia brevitarsis; assembly: GCA_004143645.1. NCBI lineage: Eukaryota > Metazoa > Arthropoda > Insecta > Coleoptera > Scarabaeidae > Protaetia > Protaetia brevitarsis. Next base: position 1,311,409 of record RXPK01000261.1, on the reverse strand, counting down.
TTATGTAGGAGTATTTTGTTGAAAATTGACAACTATATTTCTATAAGAAGGTTAGAATAGGAAGAAATCTTTCGTAGGTATATTTTCTTTTCGTTATTCTCAGGTAGATCGTTGTTTTTGTGTCATTAAATAAAAAACAAGGATTTATTTGTTAATCAGAAAGTTCAGATGGTTGAAAAAAAATATTAATTTTTAACATTTTACAGATTTTACAAAATAAAACTTTTTTGATATCTACATGTGAGAAATTGTGAGCTCTAACAAGGGAACCTCACAAACTGTAAATCGCGGATTCTAATGAAACTTCGCTAGTTTGCTAGATTTCTGAAATACGATCAAATAAACACGACATATGTCGTTTAATATATATAGTTCAGTTCAGCCCTTTCAGTTGATTTATTTATTTAGCTATTTATATATTCTATACAAATAGCTATATCAACTGAAAGGGCTATATAAACGCTGCATGTCGTCCATTGAAACTTTTTTCTATCTCTCATCGTTTAAAAGTTATTTTGGATAAACGAGATTTGGGACGGTTTTCAAAGTCAAATTGCACCCCCTAAAGATGAAGTTCCGCAGCAACAGAAAGTGTCACTGGAGTAACACTCCATGGGGTCTACAAACTGGGAAAATTTCGTTAGAATCCGCGATTTACAGCTCGCGAGGTGCTCTTGTAAGATGCACACTAAAAAAATGTTTGTAAAATTCTTGTATGATTTTGAGCAATTTTGTGTGCCTAAAACCGCACAAGTATTTTTCTTTTAGAAGTAATATTTCTAACTATAAGTAATTTGTCGGAGGTTTTTTTCATGTAACCTGGAATATTCATAGTAAAATTTCGAAATGTAGATAACTCTTCCTAGATTATTTTAGACAATCTGGAATACTCACAAGTAAAATTTCTAAAGTAGTGATAATTTCCATAGAAATTTTATTTGTTTAAAAGTAAAATTACAAAGAAAAGTTCAGTGCATTTCTAATTTTTTTTTTTCCAAACAAAAAGGTAAATATCGTCGAAATGAAAATGCCTTGGTAGAGTGTATTTAATTAGAATTTAAGGGGAGGTTTACATGTATTTGACTGCAAAAATCGATTTTTGGTTTTTTGCATTTTTTGAAAGGTCCAAATATATAACATACATGGTTAAAGCGGTTTCGTAATATTCGCATTGTTTAAGCCGCTACGGCTTATTAAAAGAGCGGGTGTACCGAACACAAACGGAGCATATTAGATGTAATACTATATTCGACTCGGGGCTACTCGGGTCGAAATATCATACTTATTGTTTGTTAGTGTAGTTGTCTTTAATGATTAGAAATGCCACTGCAGTCGGGATCACAAATAAACGACAGAGAAGCTATTTATATTACAATAATATGAAGCAATTAGATCCGAAATAAAACGCACATTTGAAGAAACTGATCTAACAATATTTCTTTTACTTAAAACACACTTTCCCACGCTTTAAAAAACTACTTACCATAAAATGTATCAATTTATTGCAGATGCACTTACTTACACTAAATTTCTTAGAAAAGCTGGCTAGAATATGATGGCAAAGGTAACCGCACTACGGATCATCAGATGATGGAAAAATGGAAGTCGATGCGATGCGTTAAAAGAAATTTTCGCACAATTTCGGATAGGCGACTGAGACAAGAAAACTTTTTAAGCAATTTGTGATTTTTAGCCGTACGAAGATGTTACTGTTCAAGAAAAAAAGAGAATGTGTTGGAGATGTACAAAAAAGAATGAGTAGACTTTGAAGAAAGGGCGCTGGTAAACTGACTGACAAAGTTATTGATAATTTAACAATAGTGTACTATGGACTGGCAATTAGGCAACATCCAGATTCTGCATAAAAAATGAAGGCAGCTATTTGGGCTACATTTCATTATAAATGTTCAACCGACGCAGATCCACGACACATTTATTGTCGAAAAGTTGTATACAGCCTGTGTAAGTGGCGCGTTGCAGAAGCCAAGGTTGAGCTTGCTTCATTCATACATGACCCTCTTGCAAAAAAAAAAAAAAAATCAAGATGCTATTAGGCCGATTTATGAAGTTTTTTCTAGAGTGATTTATTGCAAAGATGCTTTGGAAAAAATTGTCAAAACTGAAACGACTCGTTTAGTTCATGTGTGTAGAAACTAGCTCCAAAAGATTTACCCTGCGACCCATAAACAATTCAACTTGCTACCTACATTGCCGCAAATTTATTCAATGAAGGTTACTTTTCTGTATTACAAATAATGAATGTGGTGGGAATTGCAGTAGGACTTGATGCCAAAAATTTCGTCATCAATTCTGATCGTCAGCGTATACAACGAACAGAGCAGAGTATGTCCAGCGCTGCAAAACTTGCTGTGCTGTCTAAAGGGAAGCAACAAATTTTGCAAATTCAGAAGTATGAAGAAGAAGAAGGATTAATGTATGGTGCTGGAATAGCTGACTAAGTGTATGTTGAACTATTTGTAAAAAAATTTTGCTGAGAAACTTTGAACGCGTTTTTCTCGAAACATGATTTTTCAAATCTGCGTAAGTTCTAGTTCTTCAAGTGTTCAATATATCAACTTAATTCTTTTGTTTTCTTAATGTAAACAGTTTTTATTGGAGGTTATACCTATAATATACTAAAAATTGCAAAATTCCTCATTTTTATATCCACATACACACAAAAAAGAAATAGAAAATAATCAAATTAAAGTCCAGGTATCTGCCCCATTGTTTGCTTTCGACTTATTTGGTAAAATTTAGGTATAACCTCCAACAAATTTAATATATTTCTAACTCTTCTTTTATTTTCAATTTCAGATCACTTTTGCGTATGCTAGAGTTTACGCAGTCTGACCGTGTTTTCTGTGCACATTGCTACTAGATACAATAGCGAACGTTATAGTGGTCTGTTATTAAAGAAATATATTTTTTTAATGTCCAAGTTTTCAAATATTTATTAAGAAAAAAGCCGTATTTCGTATATCTTTCCTTTGTCTGAAGAAAAAAGCTCAAAGTTTTTGGACTTTTCCGATGTATATATGTAAACCCTCCTCTTAATGCATAAAAGACAAACAAAATATGAAAATTTCTAATGCTTCTAATGCTACCAAAATCGCTGTACATCAGTTATCCGTTGTTTCTCCACATTAATTCGCAAAAATCAAAGGCCAGCGTATGCAATCGGGCTACTGTTGTGATAACTTTCCTAAGAAATATTTATCTTGGCAAGTAATAAATAAATATTTGATAACTATGTCTGTCATGTAGAAAACTTATATCAAGTACGTATGGAAAGTTAGTGTAGTGAAATAGGACAAGCGGCATCTTCACGGCAATTTCTGTACTTGTAGAATACGTTTAACGTATTTACTACTATAGGCCAGAAAACTTTGCTATTATACGTTTAGAACAGAGTTTCCCAAAGTGTGGGTCGCGACCCCCCGGGGGGTCGCGGTGAGGTACCAGGAGGGTCGGGAATTTCGAAAATAAGACAAACACACTTTATTAAATTATGTTTCTATTTATTTTAATAACGTAAATAAAAATTAACAATTAGTTATCAAATGAAACGTAAAACGTAAAAACTAATATTAATAAGTTCTTAACAATAAAGAGAAAGAAAGTAAAATATAAGAGAAAAATGAAGTAAAATATTTTAATGTTAATGAGATCCATGCGCCTGTTTCTTTGAAACCAGTCTTTCAAATCTAGGCTTTGTATTTGTGACACACAAAATTATATCATTTTCAGTACTAGGCGATTTCCTACTCGTGTTTTGATGGTAGTAATGGATGAGAAACTTAACTCACATAAATATGATGTGACAAATGGAAGCAAATATTTGACAACTTCATGCGCTAACTCAGGCTATTCCTGCATCCTTTTGGTCCAAAATTCGTCCGGGTTCTGGGAAAAAAAATTCAAGCATTAACATTTCATCACTTGACATTTCAATGAGCTTTAGTTTCATATTTATTGGTATTTGAAAATGTTGAAAACAATCGGCTAAAAACGGATTCAGTATCCATCTGTAACTTTTGCAACAATTTTGAATTTCTTCAGGGAAATAATCACAAAGATGTTGTTTCAAACTGAGCAAATTGCGTGCACGCAAAAACTTGTTCAAAATTTATACCACTATAATTTGATTCATCTTCGATAATTTCTTGAACGCACTGGAATGAATCAACCTCTTTTTTGCAAATTGAAGTCGACCATAAATCAATTTTTCTTATAAATCCCTTCATTTTATCTGTGGTCGTAATTATATTAACATCGCGACCCATTACGGCTCAAAATATTCAATTGTTCGAAAATATCAGCAAAAAAACCTAGCATCAGAAGTCAAATAGGATAGAAAAATTGATTTTTATATGGGGACTTCTCATCTTCCAAATATATTAAAAGCTCTGCTCCTAAGTGAAATACTCTTTTTAAGACGTTGCCCCTTGAGAGCCACCTTACTTCGGTGTGATAAAGATTTTCAAATAAAGCATCCATGTCTTCGCAGACTTTTCGAAAAATACGTGTCGCCAAAGCTTTTGCCTTAATGGAATTTACAACTCTAATGATGGTTTTCATAACACAATCCATTTCAGGTGGTAAAGTTTTTGATGGAAGAGCTTCTCGATGTAAAAACAATGTCTTTATGTGGCATTAGGCATTAGGATGTAGACACAAACAAAAATATAGCGATGTACTTACAATGTGAAGTCAATTTTTTATCATTTATTTTTATTGTGATGGTCTGGTAAAAGAACTACTAATTACTAGCAGGACATATCGCAATCAAAATAACTGTTGAATTTAATTTTTCATTTATATAATTTAGACTTATACAGTAAGGTAAAATAAAATTTGAGAAACATCACTTCCTTATAATTTAGTTAGGTTATTTTTGTATCTTTTTTTTTTGGTTTTAGTGATGAGCAGAGAGAAATAGGAGCCCGAGAACATTTTTTTTTACCAAAAAAGGGTTGCACTTTAGATAAGTTTGGGAAACACTGCGGTAGAACATGACGTGATGATTTACAGTTTTGTAATACAATTTTGACGTAAATCTACTTTATCTGTAACTGTACCGACTTTGTATAAAATAAATAGTTTCTTTAAGAAAATCGTAAGTACTTGATATCATATATCCAAAAAATATTACTGTTAAGATAATTTATTTGAATAAAAGATATTATTTTTAACCCTAGTCCTACCAACTTTTTATCGTAACGTGTCCTACCAAGGTGTGCCTCACAGGCACACATCTATTTGTACACATTGTTGATGTAAATAATAGCAAAATATGCATTATTTATTTCATGTAGTAGGTATACAGTAAGATTAAAACATATAGAAAGAATATTGTGTGTCAGAAGATATAATTTAAAAATAGTACAAGATAGTAAAATATTTGAAAGTTATTTATGTAGTTTGCAATTTGTGCACGTGAGTATTTTCTCTGAATGTTCACCACAAACCGTTTGCTTACACTTATCACATAACTGTGTTGACATTCTGCTTTTCTTTGATGGGCAAATATAGCACCGTTTTCGTTTTCTTACTTCTCGAGCCGAAGACTCCCCTGTGGTTGGTACTTGATTCAACGTAGTTTGTATCAATGAAGTATGACTTTTATGCAAGCCACTCAAACTACGACGTCTAATTTGCCCCAGTACTAATTCTGTTGTAATTTCTCGTAAGAAAATTTTGCGAAGTCTTCGTTTTTTGGAAATATGCCAGTCAGGATGGATATTTCTCCAAATGACAAATGAAGCTACTCCACACACATCAATTATATTGAAAAAATAGACCAAAGGCCACCTATTAGTTTTGCGTTTCACTGAATATGTATGTACCATCTGATCAAGTGTATCCACTCCTCCTTTCGTGGAATTGTAGTATTTATTGATACCAGATCTATTTTTATTTTCCTCATCAATGGTAGAGTCGTTGTGCATTGTAGATAATAATATGACACAGCGATTTTTCTTAGGTACATAAGATACCAAAGTCATTGTCTTCTGAAAACCAAACAAGTTGCTTTCAATATTCCGTCGCCTGTGAGGTAAAAAATTTGGTGGTATGCAGCGCTTATTTTTTCTGAGCGTTCCTACACAAGTTAGGCCTTTGGTAAGCAAACTGGATGCAAGCTCGTAGCTGGTGAAGAAGTTGTCGAACGTAATATTCCTTTTAGTTCTCAGAAAAGGTTCACAAAGGTCTTCAACCACCTTTTGCGCTAAGTTTTCTGCTCTGTTGAGACCTTATTTTCCTATGTACGGTATACCACGTAACGGATAACTAGTTCCACTATCGCATATCCACCAAATTTTCATACCGTACTTATCTGGCTTGCTTGGCAGGTACTGTCGGAAAGATACACGACCTCTAAAAGGCACCAGTTGTTCATCGATGGTTAGATTACTGCCAGGAAGATAATATTTCAGCAAGTTTGTATTAACATGGTTCCACAGGTCTCTAATTGGTGCCAACTTGTCCTTTTGCCTTCGGAGGGTTCTGGTCGCTTTATTGTCAAAACGAATAAATCTTAGTAATTGAGTAAATCTATTTCGTGACATACACGCTCGATAAACAGGATTTCCATATAAAGGATTCCATAGCTCATTATAGTCCACCATTCCTTGTTTATTTCTTCCAGCAGTAATCACAAGACCCAAGAAAGCACGGATTTCAACGTCGTCAGCGTACGAACAGCCTCCTTATTAGTGAAAGTAACATCGCCAGTTTCTTGATAATCCGCTTCACTAGAAGAGGTTTCGTCATTTGGCTCTTCTTCATCTTCACCATCATTTACATTCCTTCCCAAATCCTCATCACTTTCGTACAATGCATCGAGCAACTCCTTTTCAGTTAGTGGCCGGCGTGGGTCAGTCAACCAATAGGTCCTACTTTCTGCATAAATTTCAAAACCAAATAAGCATAAAACAACAAATCTATTTTTACTGGGGTCAATCAAAACTTTATTTTGCTTACCTGGTCTATACTATACTCTTCACTAGGTAAAAGAAATAAAATTAACCAATAGACACCTAAAACGGCCAATGCGTTCGTTAGGAAAGTCACAAATACACTGATAGCAATGCAGTTTGTAAGCTGACTGTTTTAGCAAAACGCATTTAGGGAATTCCCCTTCATATGCAACTGGAAGTTCTTACATACAAGGGGAAAGTCCCGAAATATAAAGCATATCTTATTACGGGGGATTTACCCACATACCTAGTTTTAAATAACGTAGCAATGCATTTTATAGTATAATAACAGTATGTGCCTCAAAGACACACCTTGGTAGGACGTGTCGGTAAATTATGTTTAATTTTTTTAGTAAAATAGGAAAAATATTTTTAAAAATTTTTTATGTCATTCTGTGTTAAATAGTTTATTTTGAGAATACAAAAATCCTCCAGTCTGTGGGCAGTTAACTTACAAAGTTCCAGCAATTTCAAAATCAGTTGTGCCTCAAAAGCACACCTTGGTAGGTTTAGGGTTAATTGTAATTTTCCAAATTGTAAGATATGTTAAATTTTATTATATTATATATATTTTTCTTTGTAATATTACAATGTTGAAGATTTTTCTCTAAGAAACAGAAATTTTTCCATTACTATTCACGTAAAACATTTTGTACATTTACCCCACTGAATGCGGAAAATTATGCAAAAAGGTGATTTTTACCAAGAAGAAATACCTATTTTTTTTGTTAGTGTGTGGGTGAGTTTTTAACAGATAATGCTGAATTAATTCCAACGTGCATATAAGTTGTTTCTAATATTCCATGTTCAAATTGTGCGTAACAGACTTTAAAGCATTAAACGAATAACAAACAAATTTTCTAATATGAATTAATACCAGCTACTAATAATCAGTATAATAGTTAAACCACGTGTGGCCGAACATCATATCATTTCTGCCTGCATCTGAGTTGAACCGGAACATTTTAAGTTAACGTATGCGCGCCTTGCTAATTTTCTTATCACTTAAAATTACTATATTTTCGACTGCAATTTTCCAAATTGTAAGAAATTTTAAGTTTTTCCTAAGAAATATTAATATTTTTCTTTATAATATTACAATTTTAAAGATTTTTTTCTATGAAATAGAAATTTTCCTATAATATTCACATAAAATACTTGTGTTATTGAAAAAATGTTAACATTGCTATATATTCCTTAAGTTTCTGTATATTCACCCCCATTCGGTGTGCAAATTATCAAAAACAGTGATTTTTACCAAGAAAAATTACCAAAATTTTTTAGTGTGTAAAATTAAAATGTAAAGTAGATGAAGTGTTTCCATTCAAAAGTGGTAATGTTTCTTTTCTTTATTTATTTATTCAAATTGATTGAATTAATTTCTGTTACCGGCAACACGAGAAACGTAGTACTAATTATACGTTATGTCATACATATGTAGTAGTATTATAGTTTTATATATACATAACATACACATAAAACTAAAAGTTCACTGCTACACATCATCATATTTCTACCACGCGTTTAACTTGATTATTATAATTTTACAGTTATCGTTAATAACAGGAGTTATCAGTGCAGAATTAGTACCAATCCTAAATTAGCTAACATTAATATTCCGCATGCTTTTGAAATACCTCAATTAATTTCGCTAATTAACGAGATTAAACTACACCTGACAATTATCGTTATAAATCGTCCTGTTCTCTAGACCAAATCAATATCGCTGAAGAGCTAACTCTACGTGCAAAGGTATAGACATCGGCTTAAGTTTATTATAATTTATTGAATGCGGAACACATAATCTAGGAAGCCGTGATGCTATGGTATATACATATTATTATAACGAAAGTGTCTAGTTATGATTAAATGTGTGATAGTAATAATATAAAATTTATTTCTCATAACAAAATTTACGATTCAAATCGTTGGAAAGGGACAAGTTATCCATACAAATATATCTAATAGGTTATTGTAATTCACTCCTAGCTGTTGCAGCTGAATTTTATTGAATTTTAATGAAATTCTCCTGATGCAGATGCCCATGTATATTATACAAGGTGTTTCAATTCTCAATGATTATTGAGATACAATAATTCAAGTGTGAGACTGATTGTCGGGCAACTATTCAGTACGTTGCTATAAAACTCTTAGTTAATAACTTAAATAATTAGTTAACTAATTATTAATTTGACAATAGTTTAAGATTCGTAAAAAATTCTTGGATATGGAATATACTTATGGGTTTTGAAATGGGATCTACACTACTCTAATAAGATATCGAAAGCAGTTTTCTGAGAAACAATGAGTGCTAGCTATCAGATTCCAAGGCATTGGCCCAAAAATTCAAAAAAAACTTGTAAAATTGTTCCAAGAAATAGCTTTCATTCTGACCGTGGTACAAAGCATAATGTGAATGAAGTAAAAAATTGAATATTACAGTTGCTGAAGCTGTACTTCCAGTATTGGAATATTTAAATAAAATTTACTAGTTTGAATTATTCACAATAAAAACAAGAATCGGGTTTATCTCTTTAAAAATAGTGCATTTATTTAGTTTATGTGACATTTCAGGATGAAACAACTTTTATCCCTTCTTCAGACCTAAGATATTAATGGGCATTGAAATAGACAATTAACCACAATAACCAAAAGAAGATTAAGTTACTTTCATTAACTACTTTTTCAACGCATCATATGTAATGTAAGTTAATCTTCTTTATTAATTGTGGTTAATTATCTATTTTAATGCCCATGAATATCTTGGATCTGAGAAAAGGACAAAGTTGGTTCATCGCAAAACGTCATAAACTAAATAAAAGCGTTATTTTTAAAAAACGAACCAGATTCTTGTCTTTACTGTGAATAATTCAAACAAGTACAATTTATTTCAGTATATAATGAGGTTACCAAAAACAATTTTCCAACAGAATAAGGTTTTATCTTAAATTTTACTATTTAAGCCTTAGTGACGTTTCGGATATCCCATTGACCATTCTTCAGACCTACGTACATACCTATATGAGATCTAGAATTCAAAAATTAACCAAAGAACAAAAGGTTGAAATTGTTACAATTGGTATTATAAAAAAAAGAAGAAACATTTGAAGCTTTTGAAGTGCAAAAAAATTATGTTATTAAGTTAAAATAGCAAGAAAAAAAATTATATATAAAAAAGTAATTGGTTACATCAAATTTTGAGTCCAATAAAAAAATAAAAAGCCACTGGGATTTAACGTATATTTACATTTTTTTTGAATAACTATTATTAAAATGGGTGTAAAGTTCTTACAGTCTTTAGCTGATGGCATAACCAAAACCAAATTCTTCCACCACGTTTAGTTTTGGAGTTGTAATCACACTTCCCTAGGAGATAAATAATGATTGCACTTACAGATTTCGTTAAACAGAAGTTATAAAAAAATATAGATAAGTATAAAAATCTTGATATAACAAATACTAGAATGTTTAATTAGTCTCAGGAATACAAAAACACTTAACTGTAGACAAAGGAACATTTCTCATACATCAAAGTTTTAGATAGCGTTATTTCTTCCTTTTATGTTTGTTGTTTTTTCTAATGAGAAACCAGCAAAAATCTCTCATCATGACAAGATCCCACTTACCCTGACATCGTTGCTCCATTAGATTAGATTAGGATTGGGGTGGCCTATGGATCTGTTTCACCGCGACCTTTTTAGATCTATTGTGATCACCTTTTTTTTCCTAGAGCACGTTCTCTAATTTTGCCCTCTTAATTAGGCCTATTTTCGTTGAGAGCGGCTTCTTTGTGTAGCTACTAGCTGTGGGGTTCTTCACTCCCATTACTAGAAACCTTGTCCTCGCCAGGCCTTTACACTGACACAGTACATGAACTGGTGTTACTTCCTCCACTTGGCTGAATCTGCAGGTTGCGTCATCTACCAGGCCTATGTTGTACGTATGCCAGTCAGCAAACCTACTACCATTTTGACGGTCTTCTTGTTTTTATTCAGGAGGGGAATTCTCTAGTAAATTCAAGGTTCTCTTCCTTTAGGAACTCTTTTGCCTGTCTTTGTCCTGGTGATTTTTACCCACCACTCTCTGGACTGATTCCATATCCATTCATTGATGGATTTTTTTAATTTGCAATTTGGCAGTGCCGAATGAAGGGCCAGCTCCAACGAATGACCTTGACGAACCTCGCCTGGGCAGCTCGTCCGCCGCCTCATTTCTTCTCACGCCCGAGTGGCTAGGGACCCAGGCCAGGGTTAGTTTCCTTTGGGTGCCCACCTCATTTAGGGCGCTTACACATTTTCAAATCAGCTTAGAGTCCACGCTTATGGAACTAATCGCTTTAAGTGTGGACTGACTGTCAGGGAAAATAGCGACGCTTTGATCTAACTCGGTACATCTTTCTATTTCTCGGACACAGTGGTGTATTGCAGTAACCTCAGCTTGGAATACCGTTGTGTTTTTACTCAAGCTCGTTGCTCTATTTCTGCAATACCTTCATGGCAGCTTTTTCCCCCCGTGCATTACGCATTTTTCCTAAATTAACAGGAAAGAAATCCACATATGAATGCAAAAGGAGCTTTGAACCACATTCGACACCCTTAATTTTTATAGTTTATAACCACCATATCTTGGTAATCTTCAATCTCTGGAACATGTTTGCAAACATTTTTAAAAGGAGTCCATGCTGCCAGCTCTAAATTATTCATGGTACGTCCAAAGATTTCATCTTTGAACACCTTCCTAACCTGTGGACCAATAAATATTGTGTCACGAACTTTCGCATCAGACACCTTTGGAAACTTATTCCTTAAGTATATAAAGCAGTTACCTTCTAGTGTTTTTTTTACAAACTGTTTAATTAATCCTAATTAAATGTTTAGAGGGGGTCACCAAATTAGAATCCACTAACGGCTCAAATTTTATATTAAATTTTTCTGAAACATTATTGTTCCACAGTTGGTGATTGAAGTGCCGATGGTTATGGAAAAAATATAGATACAATTGTTCTACTAATAGTGCAATAGAAAAAAAAATATATTAGTTGTGATATCAATAATCTACAATCATTGAGTGAATTTTAATCGAAAGAACGAGGTGTGTCATTGTTGTGATAAAATATTACTTATAATCTTTGATTAAGTAATAGCAAGATTCATTAGTGAAATGAATTAGTTTTCACTATTATAACAAATCATTGTACATTAGTCCATGGATAATATTTGTTATTGAAACTATATTTTCATACGTTCAATAAATAATTGTTTGTTAATAATATGATTATGAACCAATATATATTATTAGTTTTGTGTACAATTTTCATAAAATTATTCACGATATGAACGCAATAAAGTATTAATTTATACCATCTTCGTTAGTTCAATGGTTTGCAATTTATCGAGAGAACGAACAAATAGCACACCTTAATGAAAGGTGTATGGGAGTGATTGACGTAAGTTGGTAATTACGCCGCGGTCGCTGATTAAGTGAGAGTTTAACGTGTAGCCCTTAGAGGGCACATTTTCAATGGAGCAGTAACTTCTTTGCTATTCTGATTAAATACAGGAATAAAAATAATTATAATATTATGACTAATTCATTGGGTAAAAATATATATTCATAATTTCAGCAGGTATTAGGAATAAATTTCTTTTTGACGTACCCAGTAGGAGCCACGCGTTTCCCGTCATAGAATCACGTGAAACAATAAGAGAAACATGTACACGGAGCCTCCTCTCAAGAATGCCTTCTTCATCCACGTACCATACGGAAAGGCATCGAAGTTACGATGACGGAATGAAAATTGATTTACGATTACGCCTCCTTCTGTTTGTATTGAAACTGAACGTCATGTCAAGCGTAATTACAGCGAACCACAAATGAAAATACGACTTCGGCCCACGGGGAAGGGACACCCTACAACGGTAAAATTGTAAATCTGGTAGGAATGCTAAAGAACGAGCGCATACATTAAGATGACACGACGATTTAGTGACAAGAAGCGAGTATTTTCGGACGCAATAATCCTAGCGGAAGATTCTATTAATAAAGTAGACGGGGGTATGCTCCTAAACGTTTTTTGAAGGGGAAAATATGTCCTCCGATGTTGTTGCTGCGGATTAAAAGGAATCTAATAGCATTCGGAGCTATTAAAATATATTTGGATATCGTAAAAATTGAAACAAAATGTTTATTTTGGGATTACCATTAGCTAAAGTGAATCAGATAAATTATAACTTTGTTTAATCTTCCATTTTGGAAGGATTTATCTGATTTGCATATTTTTACATATATTTACACGATTTGATTATTATTATTAGTTCACAGCTTTAAAATTACCTTTATTCATTTGAATGGTGATATTTTTGAGTGTTTCATTTTTAGCCATTAGTTTAATAATTGCGTTACAGGATTTTATAATAATTCACACGTTTTCTTTTTATTGAATGTATAAAAATAGTGTTGAAAATAAAATGCTAAATTCACATTTAACTTATTACTATAACTAACCCTCGACAATGAAAACGGATGTCCGCAGAGTAGAGTTTTGCTCTCTCTACTGTGGAATCTGGTGGTGGACGAGCTACTGGTAAAGCTGGGCAATTAAGTACAGAAAATTTTGCAGATGATCTTGTCATTCTGACCCAGGGTAAGTTCAACAGCACAACGTGGGGAAAATGCAGAACGTCTTACAAGTTGTACAAGCATGGACCGAGGAAGATGGTCTAAATATCAGTTAGGAAAGAACTGAGACGCTCTTGGGCCCTTAAAACTCCGAAGTGAAGAAATAAAGCTGTTAGAGGAAGCGAAATATCTTGGTGTTATAGACTGCAAGCTGTATACACATTTGTATTCGTGCAGTCTTTTACAATTATGTATTATTTGTAAAGTTTGTTAAAAATTAAACACATTTATCCAGTTATTGACAAGTCCGTACAGTACATAAAATTAATGATGTCACTCGTTTTATCCATTGGGAAAACCGAAAACAAAATTTTTGAAAATGGAATAAATTATTTCGAAACGTAAAAATAATTTAATAATAATAATTTTATTAGCCACTGGATCTAAAGAGATATGGGCTGCGTCAGGACAAGATAAACAATAAAATACATAAAATTACATTAAAATATGTTATATAGGATTATACATAAAACACGCATTTAAATTCAGCACTCCCAAACTGATTGCTCCAGAAACTCCGACAAGCTTTAATAACACTTCTTTTTCAGATATTCTTTTAAGTAATCTTTAAATCCATGCGTTTCCAAATTTCTAACATTTTTTGGTAGTTTATTATAAACTTTGATGCACATAAACCTCGGACTTTTTTCAAAGAGCGCAGTTCTATGAGTTGGTACGGCGCAGTCATCGTTATTTCTTGTATCATACGCAGTATTCAAGTTATTATTAAAAGAAAACAGTTTTTTTTTTTGTTTTTATGAGTAAACATCGCACATTCATAAATAAAAAGGCATGGCAAGGACAAAATACCATATTTAATAAATATAGGACGGCATGATTCCATGTCACCTAACGAAAACATTGTTCACACGATTCACTTTTGCAGAACAAAACAACGCGAGAGACTAAGCCTTGCACCCCAAAACACAATGCCGTACCGCAATCTGGAAGAAATATTCTCGTGGTAGAACATGAATAGTTCCTGCAGCGATACAATACCTCGCAATCTATATATGGCATATGAAAGTGAACATAGTTTGGAGCATAATTGAGACGCATGACTATCCCAAGATAAACGATTATGAATTTGACAGCCAAGAAAATCAGTTTCAGACACCACAGGTACAGACACAGTCCCCAGCCGCACCATTGGTGATCTGTCGACTGGGCATCTAGCCGAACTGAAGGCTACCATTCATTGAAGTTTTAGATTTATTTAATACAAGGCCATTATCACTACACCATCTAGACCTCGCCAATGCACATTCACTATCAAACCGTGAAAGTTCACTATCATTAACACCCGAGATGATAACAGTAGTGTCATCCGCATATTGGCAAAGGTTGCCAACGGAAGTGTCGTTAACATATTAACACAAAAAGAAGGGGTCCAAGAACAAAACCTTGTGGTACACCCACTGTAAGGTCCATGGGCATAGAAAACGTTCATGTAGCGGATACTTCTCGAGATAAGTATCCGCTACATGAACGTGCTGAGAGCGACCACCCAAATAAGAAAACCAACTCAAAGCAGATCCTCTAATTCCGTATCTAGATAGTTTAGATAACAGTAGTTCGTGGTCAACCGTATCGAAAGCTTTAGAAAGATCGAAAAACTGACACGGTGAAATTAAGTTTCTAACAGTTAAAACAGACATTATTCTGGAACACATTATCTTTTCAAAGATTTTAGAAAAACAGGGAAGTATAGATATAGGTCTGTAATTCGATACTAACAATTTGTCACCTTTCTTATACACGAGTACAACCTTAGTTAGCTTTAACTTACTGGGAAATATACCCTTCGTGGAAGATTTATTTATTATAAATGACAGTGGGATCGATGTATACTGCGCAACATATTTTAAAATATCACACGGGATTCCATCCATACCAGCAGATCGTTTTCTAGAAACATAAATAAATGACATTGAATACCTCACTTATGGTGCAAAGGGAACAAATAAAACGATGTCGAAGAATCGCAGACGTTATTATTATTGTATGCGTTAACAGATGGCTCATCAGAGATAGCAAAGTGACTTTTAAATAGTTCGTATAGCTCATAAGGATCTTCAACTATTTTGTTGTCTTTCTTTAATAAGATATTGTTACTGGATTTAACAACAAACTCACGATTGATGATTCCCCAGGCACACCTGGACTTGTTTCTGGAATTTAGAAGTAAATTATCATAATAAGTTTTTTTTTTTTGTTAAAGTGAGTGATTTATAATAATTCTTTTTTAATTTAGTGTATTGATTCTTTGAAATAACATTCTTTTTTGATTTAAAATTTAAATAAACTATCCTATTTCCAAATAAATGGAAATAGAGAAAGGCGAAATAAAATTGGCGGTTACGATTTTATATTATTACCAGCCCGCTCAGCGCAAAATCCTAGAAGCAGCAAAGATAATTTCAGAGTAACCGCAAAATCTTTTCGAACTGCTGAAGAATTGTTAAGAAAGATTATTATTACACTTGTGACATGTTTGATGAATTCGTAACTTAAATAATTCGCCTAAACTATAAATTGATTTTATTGTTATTGTTATACATGGTCTGGTGGACAAATTCAGCGGCTGCCAGTCCTTATATTTAAAAAAAAATAAGGATGAACATATAACTTTTTATTACAGAGGTTTTTGTTTGATCATCTTTATGGAGCAAAACTATCATCGTTCTCATATATTTGTTTTTGCTTTATCTTTCAAAAAGTTCTGTAAGAACTGCAAGAATTTCTATAGTATAAACATTTAAAGTGTTGTTTTCACAATGAAATGGTTTTTTTCTACAAAACTAAAAATATATTTATATTTAAAAGAATATAACAAATATCTTCCAAAATCTGAACTCTAGTATATAAATAACTCACGATCCGATATTTTCACAGCATTTCTAAATAGGTATTTTGTAGTCTAAAAGTTCTGCGGGGTGATTTCAGATTTCTTATCTACACTGTAAAAAATTACAGTAATTTTGCCATGGAAATTAGGAATATTACATGTAATAACGTTGTGAATTTACCACAATGAATCATGTAAATTTTGTTTTACATGTTTTTTCTAGGATATTTAACATGGAAAAAAGATTTCCGTAAAATTTATTGCTTTTTCATGTAAGTTTAAGATGTAATAAAAATTCGAAAGGAAAATACAGGAAAAACCATGTACAATTTTATGTTTACTATCAAAATTTACTTAAAAGTGTAAAATTGACAATTTTTTTGGGTATTTAAATTTAGGTAAAAATTTGAGGATCTTTTATATTATTTTACTTGAATACGCCGCAATGTGATTGGTTATTAGGTTATTTAACTGTACGCGTTCGGCAAATATACAGGTCATATAAATATTACGTACGAATTTTACAGTACAATCTTTGAAAAATACATCAGCCTGTGAAATTTACTAGATGGTAGAAATTTAACTTATGAAGCAAGTTTACTGGTAAAATTGTAGGCAACTTTTTTTTACAGTGTACATCAGAGTACATAACTTATGGGTTTTGCATGAAACTCTAAGGTGTCCTAATTTAATTATATATTTGATAAAATGATGATACCGTGAAGAAAATATTGTCCATCAGAAATATTCATGTTTGTTTAAATTGAACGAAACAACATTATTCGGCTTAAAGAAGCGTTAATCTAATTTAAATGAATATTTGAAATCCATAGGATTCTTAATTGATGATATACTTAGTACAGATATATTTGGAAACAAAAATATATTTTCTTTCATTAGAAATACGTGTTTCTTTACTTATAACAAGGCATTGAAATAAAGAAATATGCTTAAAAATCAAGTTTTAAAAATCAGTGTAATTTTTTTTTATAATATAACTAATCCTCCTTATACAATTACAAATCCAAATCTCCATTGCTATTTCACCGTCTGTGAAAAACAATTCCAAAAGCTCCAGTCAACAAATCTACTATATAATAATTATTAGTTGACCGGCGAGGTAATCATTGAGACTAATTACTTAGCGGCATTTGTTAGTGTCCTTGTTATACACCGTTGTTATTTCTCGCGTTTCACTTCCATCGCAAAATTAATTATCTTATCCGGTACGAAGTACTTACTACATGATTTTAGAAAGGAACTTCGCAGGATGATGCCGTTTATCATTCTTTGACTGACTTAAAAAATAACTTGCAAAAAGAAATTGGCACAACTAATGGCATTTCTGTAAATTCTGCTTGGATATAGTCGTGTGACAATCACTGATGTGGAACTTGGGGAATAATCTGTTACTCGGAAACAGAGTGAAAAAGGAGATCGCTCTCATGAAGCGAGTTTCATCGTGGATTATATTATAATAATAAAAGTATGGAATATTCTTATTTGCCTATAGTGTTAGCAGAAGCACAGGTTATAGACAGACGCATCAGTAGCTGTAGACTAGCGAACCTGTTGACATATAAGCAAGGTTCAACGTCCTTTTATGCAGCTTAATAATATTTACGTTTTATATTATTCCTTGTATGGAAGGCCTTGCTAAAAGTACCCATAAATTTCATAGTTTCAAGAAATTTTCCATTTACAATTATTCTTGTTAGAGTCTAATTAAGATGTCTAGAGAAATAAAAGAACGTATATAGCAATTTCGAATAATGCTACAACTTACTACAACAGTAATGTAAAATAGTTAAAATGACTTTCTTGTATTTCTCTTGACAATGTTATACCTTTCCAATTTTGGCTGAATTAATTCATCTATGACAGTTATACGCGTTTATTGTTGTTTTGACTGTAACTGATTAATAGTTATTTCGATACTTGCCCTGATTAAGCTATATATGTACATTTTTGAAAATTTAGTATGATAACAAAGAATTGAATATTGGTAAACTTTTATTTTTTGCCACGCCAAATCTAGCTGATTGGGTTCGCAGTCAGCGCTAATTAGAAGCTTATTTGTACTACATACACGTAATACATATATAATAGTAACATTGTTTATATACAGGTTTTCTGCTGATGTAATATAATTCTTGATTAATATTTTTTGTAGCCATGTTAAATTATCTTTTCTTTTTAATTGGTTTAATGGAATACTGGCTGGGTGATATAATAATAGAGAAAATAATAAAAGAACTCCTTAAGTCGTGCAAATCGTTTCGATTATTTCAATAAGTTTTTTTTCAATTACTAAAAATAATTATATAAAAATAATATATAAAATATAAAAGAAACAGTTTTTTATATAATAAAAATTAAATTGATTGTGATATATCACCTTATGTCAATTAAACAAATTACGATTAAAAATGTTACAATTAGATATTAACATTTTAGTAGAAATAAAATAATGTATATATATGGAACAACAAACAACATATATACTTAAGAAGAAGAAAAAAACAAAATCAACTTTCTAGGTGTTACTATGCATAGAGAAAAAGAAATTATTTATGCTACAAAATGGTATAGCAAGCCAACATTATCGGGGAGATATTTAATTTACAATTTTAACGCACCAAATAATAATAAAAGAAATATAGCTATGACACTTAACTTAAACTGATGCATAAAATTAAAGAGCTCCAAGTATAGCCCTGATGTTACAAAAAATATTAATTGAACTAATATTAACCAACAATTAACATCCTGAATTTTTCTTTAATCATATAATAAAATAAAGATTATATAAAATATAAAACCCAACAAAAATCAAAAAAAACTTAAATTCACATTTATACCATATATCAATACATTATCTGAAAAAAATAATCAAGTCGTTAAACTTTATAAAATTCAATCAACTTATAAAAATCAAAACATTCTTAAAACCTGTTTCACTCAGTTAAAAGTAAAAGCGCCATGGTTAAAAAATTCACATGTTATATATAAAAGCAGCAAAAAGCAAAACAATATCTTAAAAATCCAATTATCCAAAAACTATCCGTCTGGCTATAAGAATAGGAGATTGTTGCTAATTTGGCATTACAAGATTATAAATAAATGAAAATCAATTTGAAACTGATCTGGTTTTAAAATAAACTCAAATTAAATTAATGTTTAATAAATTTTATTAACTATCTTAAAATCTAGGCGGATTGCTTTCAATGAATCACTGTGTACGTATTTACAAAATGTTTGTTTAAATTATGTTTTGCTGACACGATTCACTGAATTCATAAAAAGGGAAACTGCTATTACTCATCAGTAATCGTTTCTACAAAAGATAAGTGTAGTATTAAGATAATGTTGTTTTTAGTGTACAAATTTAATAAATTGTGGGAACGGAAACATGGACAATCAATTTATTTTTGGTAAATTCTTAAATACTCTTGTAAAATCATTCATATCAGTTTCTTATAATAATTATTTCACTGAAATTTAGAGATTTTTTTTAGTTTATCCACATTGAATTAATAACAAAAAAATGTAAGATTATGGTTATCAAATCTACTGTACACAAATATATTATTATAGCTTCTCAAATTTTTTGCAATAGTTTAAGTATCATAATCAGAGTTAGTCAGTAATCGATTGAATTTTTAATCAGTTAAATTCTCGATTAAAATGATCAATCGGAGATTTAAGAACAGTATATACTTCTACTTTATCAAACTTTAGAATTAATTTTTTATTTTTTGATTTTAATCATTTATTTTATTTAGTGTATTATATTTTTGAGGCATTATTGATTATTAACTTGTATGGTGAGTGTGAAGAAGTTCTTCCCTTTCAGACACCTCCAGGTGTGTCGTTCTTTTTAGTTTCCAGGAAAGTTTCACATAGCTTTTTATTAATGATGTTATTAAATTAAATAGCTTTGTATGATCGCATAAAAAAATCTCAATTTTCATATAAATAATATTTTTACAAATATGAAACTTACATTCATTTAAAATATGGAGTAAATATTTCAATTGTATATTTTATTTATATTTAGATAAAATATAAAAAATGTATTCAAAAACATCTCACGAAAAATATTTGTCAAATATATTTTCAAAAATATCTCTGGTATATTTGTGGCTGTTAGGGAAAGCTTGAATTGTTACGATGGCACATGAGCCAAGGTTCTCAAGCGAATAGATTCCTTTACAGAGCAAAATATGCCAAAAACCTATTGAAGTAACCCCGTTTTACGGTAGCACTGCGTTTTGACAACTGAACTCGGCCAAAGTGATTTTTTTCTGATGATTTCTTATCGATAAAAATTTAAAAAATAGTAGAAAAATACCGATAAATCTGTTTTTTTTTTAGCTAAATTAAAGGATATATAATGAATATTTCACATTGGAAATGTACTACTATACTGTGAAATGCGAAAAAATGCCGTGCGCTTTCGCGCGCTAGGGCGGTAAAATAAACCTAGCGATGCACCAGCTGACAGATAATGCTGTGTTTAGAGTTAATAAGGGTAAAAAAATACTTACACATTTTTCTTTGTATAGTATTATAGATACCATTGTTACTAAGGTTATAGATAATTATCATTAGAGAGCGGAATATATGCAAAGTGCATATATTTTATTTTTTGCATATCTTTAATTATAGTACATATGTAGACGTATTACACTAATTGAAGTTAATTAACGCTAACTAGTGATTGCATATATTGCATATTTAGGCATTTCTATGCATATTCTTACAAAAGTTGCATATATTGCTTTTTCTTATCCTTTCTAATAGTAAAAATTCATAGTAATTCCTAATGTTTTATTATTATTAATTCCCGAATAAACTATTCATTCATTGAATATATTTGAGCGAAACAGCATGTAATTGTGTTACGTTTTTAAATACTGTGCGTACATACAATGAGTATAGCGAACAAAATTTCTTTATGGATTAAGCCATATACTGAACTGGTAAAGGATGGTGACAAAATATTTTGTCGAGCCTGCAGTAAACTGGTAAGTTTAATTTTACTAAAAGCTTTACAATTGTTTTTAATTTCTTTAACTTTTGATATAAAATGACAATTGTTGTTGTATATGTCTTCTGAGAGAAAATACCTGATTGATCAACACGCTAAACTCCATCACATATTGGAAAATGTGAAAAACTAAAACGATCCGCATGTATGCAGCAATCTATACATCAATGTGTAGCATCAACTTCGCGAAACTCAGAACAAGAAGAATATAATACGGATCTGTGTAACGCATTCATTTCGTCTAACATACCATTAGCAAGATTAAACAATGTTAATTTAAATTATGTCACATCTTGTTATCAGCAAACAATAGCAGAAATTGGTAGGGAATAATTTTATTTATATCATGGTAGATGAAAGTACGGATAAGTATGGCCGTTATATTGCCCATTTGTTAATAGGAATTGTTCATGAAGATATTGTAGGTAAATCATATTTAATTTATTGTAAGGAACTTCAAAAAACAGATAAATTGGCCAATTCGTTCAAGAAGGTTTATCAACATTTCTTCTTACCTGGAAGTTTACCTTATGAAAAAAATTTACTAATGTTGTCCGACGCTGCATCATACATGATAAAAGCCGCGCAAAATTTAATTTTTTTTATAGTAACGTTATTCATACCACTTGTTTAGCTCATGGGTTCAATCGTGTAGCCGAAGACATTAGGAATCAATTTCCTTTGCTTAATGATTTAATTAGCAATGTCAACAACGTATTTTTAAAAGCACCTTTACGGATCCAATTTTATAAGGAGCGCCTTCCCGGTGTTAAGTAGCCTCCTGAACCGATTATTACAAGATGGGGTACATGGTTAGAGGCTGCAATTTTTTTCGCCGATAATTTTGAAGGAATAAAAAATGTAATTCTTGAAATCACTGCTGACTGCATTGCTCTAGAAAACTGTAAAAAAATAGTAACATCAACAGAATTGCTACAAAACCTTTTGTATATTAAGTCAAATTATAGCTTTGTTTCAAGCTCCATTCGTAAACTAGAAACGCAAGGGATGTCGCTCTCGGAATCAGTCGAAATAGTAGACGAATTTGATATGCTATGTAAGAAGGTTAAGAGTACAATAGGTAATTCTATATGCGATAAATTTAAAAAAGTGATAAATAAAATTGCGGGGTATTTGAAATTGAAGAAAGTTAAGAAAATTTTGGAAGGTGAAACAGTAAACGATTTCGACTTTAATTTTAGTTTAGAATGTATTGCAAAGTTAAAAAATGCACCAATTACATTTGTGGATGTTGAAAGAAGCTTTTCTATTTCGAAACATATGTATTCTGATAGAAGACAAAGCTTTCTTTTACACAATTTTGAAAAACATTTAATTATAAATTGTTTTAGAAATATGTTGTGAAAAAATTTTGTACAATAAAGTTAATGTTTAAATTTCTGCTCTTATTTATTTTATGTAAGAATTTTGCATATTGTCGCAATTTTTTGCATACATGCTCCAGGTTTATGCATATTTTCTCAAAAATCAGTTTTTCTTTCCATATAATCCGGTCTCTAATCATCATTGTTACATAGAAGTAAATGAATGAAGACCAACAGCTTATAATACTTACATTAAACTTCCCTGCATTGGAAAGAGTAACAATTTTAAAACTATCTGTCATACCCATCAAACAATCACCGTCTACTACAAATACAACTCATGTAGGAAATAAAAACAAATACTACAAAATCGAGCAACTATAACACAAGAAGAAAAAGAGAAAGAGAAAAAGGAATAGGAAACAAAAAGAAACACGCACGCGTTTTAAAATACCCCAAAAATACTCAAATTAACTCCAATCCGAGTACCTATCTTAAACAAAACGTCTTAAGTCTTCGCTGCTTAGAGCGCATATTCCATTAATCCTGTCGTTCGGGAACACGACGACGTTCTGGAGGGAGCATCCGTCCAAAGTGTTCTCCGTGTTCTGCTGCTCGTTTTCAGCAGTAGTTCGACGAACACTGTAGAGGAATACTCACTCGTGCCCAGAACCAGACGTAAACGCGCCCGTCACATAGAAAACATGAGGGAAATCGTACATTTACAGGCCGGTCAATGTGGCAACCAAGTCGGCGCTAAGGTGAGTGGTAGCGAATAATGTTTTATTCAAATCGACAGTGGTAAATTAATATTTAATTCCGCTAAGGATGAAGGAGTGAAACATGTATAATTATCGTTTTTGAATTAAAAGCGTGGATATTCATACAAGATAAACCCGTTTTGTTTTTGAGATGGTTTTGTATAACTATAAAAATAGTTTTTTTTTAATTTGATTTTACTGAAGTTCATTAAATTGTACATATACAAAATTCTTGATAAAACATACAGAGGAAACCAACGTTAATCTCCAGACTATTGTTTATACGGGTGCTGATAACAACAATCGTTTTAACAGCCGAAAATTTTCATGCAGCAATTATTTTATTTTGTATGTATCAGCATTTCGTACCAATATATTGAAAAACAATAAAAAGAAAACGTTTAATTGATTCAAGGTAAATAGTACGTATCAGAAAACTTGTTTCCGTAATTGATTGTCGCTTTTAGGTTTCTGTCTTTTATAAATTGATATTGCTACTTGCGTGTTACTAATGACTACTGACTTGTGAATAAGGTACAAGGAAAAACAGTTGAAATAGGGTTAGTTATATTTTGGAACGAATTTCGGAATATGAGATTGAATCGTGAACAGAAATTCTTTGGTTTTGTTTCTTAGTTTTGTCATTTTTATAAATCTTGTGTCTTACACATAGTAATGCTTTCGAGTTAATTAAGTTATTTTAATATATGCACACTAAGAAATATATTATCAATTTCAACAAATTTTTTCCATCCAGAAAAAAATTTGTAATTTTTGTCTTTTGTTAAATTTAAAAAAAAATACTGGTGGATATATATAGACAATCAAATTTGTCAAAATTCCTTATTGTGTGATATCAAATTAAACGTTTCGTATAAAATCTTATTTCTTATTTCCAGAAAACAATTTATAAAAATCTAATTAGAATTTCTTCAGCTTTAACAATTTGGTATTTTCCCTTTTTTTTATTTCGACATATCAAGGAGATATTGAAAAGTTTTACTGATTGTGAGTGCATATGTATTAATACAGAATATAGCTGTGTTCGCGGAGGAATTACAAACTAGTCAGAGCCAACCATATACTGTGAAATCAGTCAGAAAACGATTTAGGATTTTTTTGAGCCAATCGAATCGCGTCTGACTAGTTTGTGATTCTTCCGCGAACATAGCTTATTTGTTTTTAATATTATTATTCTGTCTTTTACTTATATTTAATACAGTTTACAACAACAGCGCTAGCTACTTATATGCATACCGGATATGCGTTTTTTTTTTCTTATTTTTTTATAAATTTGGAATGTATTACATACTTAGACTACATAGAGTAATTTTTGGGCTGTCTAACCTTTGTTAGATCTATCTATCATTTACCTTTAAGAACACTCTATATATTTTCGCATATTTGCACTCTATGTGATTTAATTAGTTTTCGTTTATTTCTTCTTAATTGTCAAAATAACACTAACAAATAATAAATTTTACAAGAGGCGTGACAAGATACACTTTCATTATCGTTTCTTCATGTGCCTTTTTGTTTTTTATGGTATTCGGATTTTTAATTTAAAAAAGAAATGTTTGCAATGATACGAAACATTTGGTTTTTCAAATAGAAGTTATTCTAATCGTTCCCTAAAAGCATTTCTCCATTAAAATGGTTGATGCCCATTTCAATTATGTGTGTATGTTTATGCTTTATCATCTTATATGAAACAATTTCCTTTTTTTTGTGAAACTGTTGGCTGACTATAATAATTAAAATTTAAATAAAATATATTTTTCTTATTCAAGTATTCTTCAGTGATTTTTTTATATATGTTTTTTTCTTACTTGAGATAGCGGCTTTTTTCTGACACGATTTTTTAACAAATTAAATAATTTTTTTTTACGTTTCGACAATTTTTTTTATTGTCTTCTTCAGAAATCAATAATGTATATATTTAATATTTAAACAAGCATTACACAATGTGTATCATGATACACATACATGTTATTAAAGTCCCTTGACAAATAACATTTTAATGTTTTTCTTTTTTATAAAATGTATGTTTAATTTTAATGTCAAATTTTAAAATGTTTTGTGTGGTGCTTGTTTAAATATTAAATATATACATTATTGATTTCTGAAGAAGACAATAAAAAAAATTGTCGAAACGTAAAAAAATGATTTAATTTGTTAAAATTTTTCATTAAATCATGTCAAAAAAGCCGTTATCTCAAGAAAGAAAAAAACATAATTTACACCATCGGCTAAGAAAAAATTGTCATCAATATATTTTTTTATAAATCTGATAATTTTAATGTTGATGTTACTATCAATTATTGTAAAAACTTGAAGATCTGTCTGTCTGTAATTAATTAATGATTCTCATAAAGGCTCTGCTTCGGTAAGCCATTGAAAAGCTATTGAGCTGAAATTAAAGGAAGTGGGTACTACTGTCATACATACTGTAAATACTGAGTAGAGTAATTGCTGAGAAAACAAATATTGAATTTTTCCACCCTTATGCTAATATCTCGAGTAGGGTGGCATCGATTCAGGTAATTTTTGGTATTTACAGTATGTGTGACAGTAGTATTCATTTCCTTTAATTTCAGCCCGATAGCTTTTCAATGGCTTATTGGAGCAGAGCATGTAAAATAATACAAACATTTTAAGACAAACAATATTTAACAATAAATGTTCTATGTCACAAGGTAGATTTACTTATAGTAGTATAATTGAAATTAGGGGTGTAGTAGCACAATGGTTTGAATCATATTTGCATGGTAGGCTCCAATTGATAAAGATACGGCATAAAAAACAGTTGCTGCATAAATAATTTTAAATCTTTTGTTTTACCTGTTGAAAGAGGAGTGCCTCAAGCTAGTGTTTTGGGTCCTGTACTTTTCTTAATTTTTATAAATGACATCGTTGACTTTCTCGTTAATTAGAAAATAATTATGTATGCTGATGATACCAGTGCTATTGTATCAAGTAAATGAAAAATTAATTTTAGAAATGGAAAATCAGTCAAATACAGCTTTGAAAGATATGACAACGTGGTTTACTAACAACAAACTGCATTTAAATGGTAATAAAACAAAATATGTAATTTTCCATACTATTCAAAATACAACGCAACTTGATTTCAATATATCTTCACAAAATAATGAAATTGAACGAGTTAATGAAATGAATTTTTTGGGTATCCATAGTCATACCCAAAAAAAAAATCATTTTGACCACAGCAGCAATCTGTCGGAGTATTGGCATTCAACAGACAACATGGCGATCCAGAAGGGACTACTGATGAAAAGATTACACATTAGTTTAGCTGCACAAAAGCTGCAACAATAAAATTTGTTTAGTCAACTTTTCGCACTGAATTCTCGGAGTTAACTTCATCTCGTTACTGTTTAGCGATAATTTCGCTTAACGTTTTGTTCGTGGCTGGATAAATTGGATATTATTCTTGGATAAAAATGTACGTACGCATTGACTTTCAACTATTTATCAATGCCGGAATCGCCCTTAGTCTCTGGACGAGGTAGTCGTGACAGAATCTTTGCCGCCCTTAAATCTGCCTCGTGTTCGATTTATAGCGATATCATAAATACATTTTGCTGCGTCTTTGGAGTGACATCGTCCAATTCCTTGGTATCAAACAGCGGTACTAAAGGTTTGTGATCTGTTTCAAGTATAACATGAAGTCCAATAATGTAACCCTTAAATCTTTCGCATGCTCAGTTGCGCAAAACACTTGGTGAAAGTTTTGCTTGCATGTACAATCGATCGGAACTTGTCATCTTCTTGTTTTTGGATCAGTATCGACCTTTGTTGTGTTTTATTATAAAGAGTTAAAGGAAGAGTGACCGTTGAGTAACTAAATCACAAATCTTAAGACTGGTTTACATGAAGCCAGTGTAGAAGCAAGTCAAGTCAGCAAGTGATTTGCTGCAAAGTGCTAACAACATCTAGATGCCTCCTATTTCAGTCAACGCAAGCGCGATACAAGTTGCTATTTTATTTACTAATTGCAATTGACATGGTATTTTCAAATAATAATAAGAATAATAATTTAAACCTTTCGCTGTGAAAGAAATGCCAGACTTAAAGCGTTCAATTAAGATTCTAGTTTAATAAGATAAATAAATAGAAAGATGTAGTTGTTGATATTTGCTCAGAAACAGTTGGATTTTTTAACCATGGGCGGGTGTAACCCAAAGAAGGAAACTTAGCCAGAAAGACCTATTGTGCCTTCATGTCAATTTTAGCCCTCTCAGTCAGGTTGCAGGTCTTCGCACTCCTACACTTCTTGCACAGAGTAGAGTTCACTAACCTCATGCGGTACATGTGTTTATTTAGTGCGCAATGCCCAGTTAAGATTCCTGTGAGAAATCTCAATCTGCCCCTGCTCATAAAGACTGCCTTACGGAGACTTTCCTCATTCGGTTGAAGCCCTAGAGATTTACAGTGTCTAACGCCGGCTAGTTCATTCCAAAAGGAGTAGTGCAACGTTTTGATGCTGTCATATGAGCTACCACACGTCAATTCTGGACCTAAAAACGTGTCAGCAATTTCATTACCTCTGATTCCAGAGTGACCTGACACCCATCTCAATATAACATTTAGATGTTCCGCCAGCTGTTTAAGTTTTCTGTGGCAACCCAGTACCACCTCAGAGTCAAATCTGACAGTCCACAAAGCTTTGAGAGCGGCTTGGCTGTCGGACAGGATTTTTACCCTTTGTTGCAGTTTGAGATGCGCTCGGCACAAGTCTGGATGGCATTTGACATAGTTGGTATGACGACTATCACGTCCACAAAGGAGGAATATGTCTACTTATCAATTAGCCCGTGTTCTATGCAAAAATTTATTTTTAAGAAAGGTAGATCTAATTATTGTTTTACATTTAATGACCTTTAATTTGTGTTATCATGTTACGCGAATAATGGTAGTAGCAAAAGTAGTTTACATTTGGATTAAAGCATTGTACATAGTAATAAATGCTTTAACGATGTCTATTGTACTCATCTTTTGTAGCCTAACACTGAGGAAATAGTTTAAATGCTAAATAATAATAGCAATAATATATTTCTATTTTGGTATATATTTATAAATAAATTTTATAAACGTAATAATATGATAAAAACCAAAAAAAAAACTTTTTTTCTTCAGTGAAAAAGTATTTCTATACATATAAAATAAATAATCTTACTCCAATTAAACAAATAGATACTACTTTCATAAAACAATAAACAGTAATCGTCAATTAACATTGCTTCAAGAAATTTTGAGCGTTTTATTTTGCTATTAACGATAGAAGAAGAAAAAAAAGTAGCACCTACCGTTTCAATAGCACAATATCGTAATTTTTATGTTGTGGTTAAAAGCTGCGGTTATTAACAGAATTGTCTTGGTCTGCTGAGTTCGACGTATAATCAACAGTTTTCGCTGTTGAAACGCACTAGCTCAGTATATAGTTCAATGATTAATTTTTTTACTTTATAAGAAGCTTCTAATTTACACAACAACTCCATATATAAAAAAATATAAATTAGATGTTGCAATGTCATTAACCTTATTCTTATTAAAGCGATATCATCTATAAAAATTTTATGCCAGAACATAACTACACATATTTCAAAGTCATATCAGTTTATATACGAAACTCGTATGGATCCGTTATATATTTAAATGTCAAATCAATATAATACATGCGTATATGTGTCCTATTTTATGTGGGTAATTTATTAAATCATCATTTTTAGTCAAGTGATAGTATAAATAACAGCAAGGAATGGCTAAATTATATCTCATATTTATACGTTCTACAGATTAAATATTCAACAGAAGCGATACATCACAAAGCTCATTATTTTATCATTATTATTTGTTGGTTAGTTGTCAACTGGCACGATTACACTTCCTGGCATTACCTATCCAGTACTATGGGTGTTTGTGTTGTTGTTTTTTTACATTGTATTCAAATTAGCATTGTGTGTTTGTGTATGAGAAATAACTTGTTAAATAGGATTCTATTTATATACCAAACTTTATTGAAAGAAAATGATTTGTAGGAAAAGAATTTGACTCTATTTAATGGTGAAAATATTGTAAATGACTTGAAGCAATATAACTTGGCAATAAAATTACTGTTGATTATTTCATGAAAGTATGTATAAGCTATTAGTTGAATTAGAATAAGATCATTTTGTTTATATACACAAATACCTTTTCACTGGTTTGAAGATGAAACTATTGTTAATGATACACAAAAAAAGGTAGGTATGAAATTATTTCTTAGTAATTTAGTGGATATAACTAAATTTAATTTATTTTCTATCTTTGATGAACCTCGTATATGGTAGAAGAAAGTGTTATAAACGACGACAAAAGAACTATATTTAGTTGTTAGTACATTTTCTAAATAAGATATTGAACAAACGCTGTTGTATAAGAATGAAAAGTCATTTATTACCGTCCATATTAAGTACATTATCAGAAACTGTATGCGAAATTTCAAAGCCAATTTTTGAATATTGTGTTGTCGATTTAACATAAAAATAAGCTTATAGAAAGAGAAAAAGAAGTTCTAGTTGATTCTGTTATTTGAGAATGATTTGTTAATTAGACATTATTGGTAACTTTCGTTGAAATAAAGAACGCAGTGTATGTTTTCAAGCAAAAATTCAAAAGAAAGAGCTTTAAGAATTTCGGACGTAGAAATACAGGATCTAATTTTGTTATTACCCTAACAGTCAGAAATATTACATAGATATTTTTAAAAATATATTTTATAAATATTTTTCGTGAGAGGTTTTGAATATATTTTTCATATTTTTTTCTAAATATAGATAAAATATTCAATTAAAATATTTATTCCATATCTTAAAATTAATGCAAGCGCTATATTTTTTCTAAAATATTTGTAAAATATTTATATGAAAATTGAGTTTTTTTATGCAATCTATTTAATTTGTCAAAATGAACTAAAATTGTTCTTGGTTATTTAGAATGTATAACGTCGATAACGAAAAGTTGAAACATACATAGAGTTGTCTAAAAGGCAAGAACTTGTTTTTTCACACTCACCATACAAGTTAATAATCAATAATTCTGGCATCTTTTAAGGCATACTGAAGGTTTATCAAAAATTAATCACTATTTTTTAATTGAAGTGTTCTAAATAAAAAACAAACGTATTTATTACCATTTTATTTGAATAAGCCAATAAAAATGAAAAATTCTCATTTTTAAGTCTAGCCTTGGCTGGTGCCAGGTACAACCCTATGGCTTTTTTCATATCTTCGGTAGTGGTGCTCTCATGGCGTTTCCTTGTGGCCTCTAAAACAATGCCAATTGTATTAGATCATACCATGAATAAAACATCGTACAACATTATCAACACCTACTAGTACATTTGGAGCATTTACAATAATTGGAGTGGTAGCTACATTCTAATACTTACGATACTTATTTTTACTTTATTTCATAATATTTGAAAACATTCTACGTACAAACAATAAAACAACACAACGTATTATAACCTCTATTTGAGGTTATGACGCTTATCTACCGAGATGTGTCTCTTAAGCAAATCAACTAGCAATCTATCTGGTAGATGCAGTACATATATGATGCATAAAATTCCTACAATTATATTATTAAACGATTTCTGTATATAGCGATATTGAGCATTCCAATTATCTTATAAATGCCATGACATGTTCAAAGTTTTGCTTACCTCGTAGTCACCTCAAAAACTAAAACACACCTCGCAACAATTAATTACACAGTTAACCCCAACTGCCCTAATCGTATACTATTATAAACTATAACATGTAACGGACAAACGAATGAAAACGTTGATGATACGCACGTGCGCGTATGCATTCTATGTACCTAATCCATAGACGCATAAACAATACTAAATCATATAACACCGACACCGTACTGAATAGAGGTGTTGTGTTGACGTTCGCAACTTACAAATATTACAAATAATATAATACAAAACGCAGATATATTAATAGAAAAGTTACAGCGCTCAACTTAGATACTAATTAAATTATATTAGATATATATTATCTAATTTAATCTTTAAACTATCATTTTAAATAGGTACATACCTACTTAATATGTATGCATATTTTACCCATTTTATATTATTCGTCCTACGCACAATGTACAAAAGCAAAATTCAATCTTTTTTTATATGAAATAAATATTTACAGAAATACAAAGCAAAATATTCTTGCAGAGTTATGAAAAATATATTGAGAAAACATTTGCAATAAAATATTATTAATGCTGCATAACATATATATATTTTTAAATGTTTTCCTAATATATTTTCTATAATATATTGTATGCATATTATATTAATATAACTAATATTCAGGAAAGATTTAATATTTTTTTTAAATATTTATAAAATATGAAATAAATATAGTTGGTCACTGGGGTAATGTGGGTGTAAATGGGTTTTCGTCAGTTAGAACCAATTATGTAGACTTTATTACATGGATTCATTGCGAACTATTTCAAACACTTTTAGGTTTAGCTTATTTCAGCGGACGTCACATTTATAGTTACAATGGTATCATTTTTTCTGGTACATTAAAAAACAAAAAATATCGTTAAATAAACCCTACAACGGTGAACACATTTCTAATTTTAAGCATGACTAGTGAATTCGGATTGCTAATTGCAAGCCTGACAAATGTTAAGTATTTACAGTTGATCCTACTGATACGTAAAACATACTTTACTTTTATTCTCTGGGGTACCACAATGCTCTATTTTGAACCCTTCATTATTTACCATATACTCATTCAGCAAGTTTTTAATATTGCGTCAAATTGTCATTTTTACCTTTTTATGCTTGCTATACACAATTGTGCGTGTCCTGCTTTCCCACAGATGTAGATTGCACTACTTAGAAACTCGATTGATTTATGCATAGGACATTGCCTAAAGCTTAATCTTCAGCAATGTACACTTCACACATCTCTTAAGCTGTGCTAAGAAAATGTAACGTTCTCGATTAATTATATGATTGATATTACCGTACTGGATCAACATCTTAAATCAGTACAAACTGTAAAAAAATCCGGATATGTTAATTGATACTAAATTAAGATTCAGAACTAACGTTAATAAAAATATTATAACTGCATATGGGAAGATAAAGGTGTTATACCGCAGAAGCATTCTCGGCAATAGCATCGTTCCCTCACACTTCAACTACTGCGATATTGTGTGTAGAGTTCATGGTTAGATGCTTTATTAGAAGATTATAATATCCTCAAAACATTTCTACGATAACCAATAAGATTAGCGTTGCCAATTGCACTGAGAAAATGCTGGACGTGATATCAATAAAGAATTGTCTATATTCGTTGGCGGAACAAAATGTGTCATTGTTATGATAAAATATTATTTACATGTTTGGTTAAGTAAAAACAATATTGATTAGTTAAATAAAATAGTTTTCATTATTATAATAAATCATTACACCTACATAAGTTGGAGTTATGGTAACTATATTTTCATACATTAAATAAAATAATTTTGTTATATTATATTGAATATATATTGTTATTTTTACGTACAGTTTTCATAAAATTAATCACGATAAAGTATTAGATGATATCTTCTTCGTTAGCTCAATGGTTTGCAAGTTATTGCAAGAACGAATAGATAATTCACCTTGATGAACGGTGTAGGGCACTGATTGAATTACCGACTTACGCCGCAGTCGCTGACCGAGTGAGGGTTCAGCGTGTGATTCCTAGAGGGCGTACATCTTAATTCGTAATCTATTAAGGGGAAATCGAAGATAATCTTGAGCCACGACACTGATGAAAGTGAATTTGCCCTTGGGGGAATGGCAGGTAGAAACTCCCGCTTATATTTCCTTTTCTGCTTGTATGGTGATTCCTCCATAATGGACCATGATTCCCTGCCATAGTGGCATTCTTACGGTTCATTGTTTAGCCTTTTTAGGCAACGCTTAGCCAACAGTGAATTGAGTGAATGAAATGCGATAATTGCATCAATGAATTAAGTTTATTATTTTAGTTAGAAGATAATAACTAAAGGTAATAATTAAAATAAGTGGAAGAATATTTGTATGAGAATTTAAGATGAAACTCTCATTATTAAATTGTCGATCTAAAACTACAATATGTATCTATAAAGGATAACAATAATTGTAGGACGACTTTAAGCCACTGTACATGCGTTAATGAACTAACGCTAATAAATAATTCCTAATTGTTAATTAGCGTAAAATAATTCCTAATAGTTCTAATTTAGCAAATTCACGTTAATAATGAGAGTTCCATTTTAAGTCTCACAATTATTCTTCCAATTATTAAGTATATATATATATATGAATTTCTCCGTATAATAAATACATCAGGTTGACCAGTAGCACTGAAGATTCTTGGTAAGATAAAATATATGTATGCTAATATCAACCAATTCACATACATTAATTAAAACAACCATTTGCGATTAGCATATCAACAAGTGATATTCATTAAGTTCATGTCTTTCTTCATTCTTTTTACTGGAGCGCATACATAAAATTGATAACTCGCGGTCATTCAGTAAACCAAGTAAAGTTGTTAAAACAAAACTGGTGTTCGTTACACTAATAACATATTTCATTGAACTGATCAAGCTACCAAATTTCCAAACAATTAAAACTTAAGATAGGTGTCCCACAGGGCTCAATTCTGGAACCTTTACTATTTATAATTTTTATTAATGACTTGCCAACTGTTTCTACTTCTGGTGAACTTATACTGTATGCGGATGGTAGAACTTGCGTTTGTGGCGACAGTAACAGACATGATTTACTAAATAACTTACAAAAAGATTTAAACAACTTTGAGGAATGGTTTACAAAAAATAAATTATATCTTAATAAGAATAAAACATCGTTTATTAATTTTACACCTGGAATTAATAAATATAATGAAAGTTATTTACTTCTAGTTGATAATAAATCTATAAAACAAGTTGCACATACAAAATTCTTAGGACAATTTTTGGAAAACAGTTTAAGTTAGGAAATGCATATCTCCTACCTGGAAACGAAATTGTCGCCTATATGTTATTCTATATATCGTTCGAGAGATCTTGTCGAAAAGAAAATATTGCTATCGTTTTATTATTCATATTTTGAATCCAGACTTAGATATGGGTTATTGTTTTGGGGGGCATCCTCATCTATTCATAAAATTTTTGTCTTACAGAAAATGGCCATAAGGAATATAGTTGGTGCGAATAGGCGAATTTCTTGTAGGCCTATATTTAGATCTTTAGATATTTTAACGCTTCCATCTCTATATATTTTTGAAGTTTTAGTTTATGTTAAATATAATGAAAATACTTTTTATAACAAATAGTTCATATCACAGTTACTATACTAGACATGGAGAAATGCTTTGCATTCCTCTCCATCATTCATCTGCGTATGAACGATCTCCAAACTATATGGGTATAAAATTATATAATGCGCTTCCTAGTAAAATTAAATGTACAAAGAGCTTGGCCATTTTTAAAAACAAATTAAAAAGGTTCTTGATAGAAAATGTATTTTACTCATGCCAAGAATATTTAAACCATAGTGGTCATTGAATATAAGTTATTTTGCTTTTGGATTAAGTATGTATTATTAATTAGTTAATTAGTTTGTGAGGCATGCGTAGTGCACTTAATATCTAATCGTAATTTAAGTTTGTCTTCTTTCTTTTGTGACTTGTCTTATACCTTTCGGTCTAATAGACAATAAATTATTATTATTATTATTTCATTTTCAATGATTTTGGTTTCATTAATACAATGAACGACTTATTACTCAATAAATTCCTTCGTCACTAAATAAAATCCTTTTTATTGATTTAATGATTCTTTGGATCAATTTTAATGCATTATTTCATGTGAACAAAGATTTCTTTTATCGTTTCAGGACGCGTTTTGGTTCACTGTGGTAACACGTATTTTCTGGCTAACTACAAATACATATCGAATTTTTGTTACTATAAGGTGCAAAAAAAAATTTTTTTTTTGTAAAAATGAATAATTTTGAAAATTTCATCTTTGATGGGTTAATTGAGGTTTATTTTTTACAACTATTTTGGAAAACATTTGCATTGAATTGTTTTGAAAATTCATACCATATTTTCTACATTATATCAATATTCGTTTGTTTTATTTAAAGCTAAAAGTCTCCCTTCCATACAGTTTTCTTTTTTATGTGTAAAAGTTTATTTCAATCTTAACATGTAAGCATATCTGTATCCAAAACGGAAATGCTTCGGTCCGTATTCACTAGAAAGAAAGCTATTTTCGTCACTTTAATGGCCTTTCGTACGAATATAGTTTGAAGTGACTGCCCTTATAATGTTGCTACCATCTGCCTGACGAACAACATCTAGCAAAGCGAAATGATATAATTTACCAGATAAGAATAAGAGATCCATTAACTACAGATACATAAATATTATTTCTTTTAAAAAGTATTGGATAGGCGTTCAGGAAACTTTCAAAGAACCGCTTTATCATTTTTACAAAGATATATTGCCTCATATTTGACATAAACGCCGGCTTAAGCTGATTACACATAAAGCAAAACATAAATAGTTCGATTCATTCATATTAACATTTGATGAAGTAAATGAACGAACATTTCCTGTGATTCATTGCTTTTTAACACTTTAAAATCTGTATAAAAGAGCTTCCTCATACTTATTTATTGCTTTTCTAATCTCCTACGGAATAAATTACATGTTTGTAACTATGCTATAAGTATGTAGTGCATAATATACAGATTTATCGCCCATATTTAACTTGGTTTCATTAGAATTATGCACTCAATTTACCCGATAAACATACGAGCAATCGTACGTTACATGGAATATCGAGAACATAATTGGTTCTATTATTCTTCATTTATGTATATATTAAAGCCGGTATCAATATATTACAGCCAAGTATTACATAGAATAACGCTGCCTTAAGCACAAGTTCAATGAACAGGCGGCAATGAGAGTTGGATATGTTTTATATCTTTTACATATGTACACATCTATTTGTGTTTTGCGTATAACTACATACGATGTGGATACGCTTCTTGTTCTTGTTCTTGCTGCTCTGGTGATTGTAAAGGTGTGCAGGTTTTATCGCCTGTATATACATGTGTTGCTCTATGGATTTGGAACACATGGGATATTTAATTGTTTCCTTTGTCTAAGTAATTCTTTGTTATAAAACCATGTGACACACATTTGCTTTATTGCACAGTTGTTTAAGAATGCTATGTCATGTTTGAAGTCGATAGATATTGTGGTTTTAATAGTAATTTTCGTATAGTTTTATTACATACTTTCTTTACTGCTTCTGTTTGATTTCTTTTTGTCGCGATCCTAAGCAGCTATGGAATAATCTAAAATAAATTAATGTATACTTATCATCAAAAAGTTGATCACCTATCCAGCTGTCAGATATTTATGACATCGTCATGCTCCTAATATGACCTGAATAAATTTTCACATCCGAAATGCTCTTGTTAATACTTA
This sequence comes from Protaetia brevitarsis, assembly GCA_004143645.1. NCBI lineage: Eukaryota > Metazoa > Arthropoda > Insecta > Coleoptera > Scarabaeidae > Protaetia > Protaetia brevitarsis. The sequence goes on along the minus strand of RXPK01000261.1, from coordinate 1,274,187 downwards.
ATATTCTTTTTCATTTCTATTTACTGATAATAAATCGGAACCATATTCCATTAATTTCAATTGGTGAGCTCTGATGGCATCTTTCTTAAGATGCTGACGTTTTGTTGTCCATTTTTACTTTCTATTGTCACTCATATTATTAATCCCTGACTGTTAGAGCAGTGTTATTGTGTCATTGCAAAAAACAAGTTTCAATGATTCAGTGATCATCACTAAATCCTATACAGGATGTTCTAAAACTCACCGGGAATATCGATATCTTTAAACGAATAATATACATATATAATATATAATATTTTTTGTGTTAGAATAAAGTACCGATTTTTGACAGTTTTTGACATAAGTACTAATTATAGTAAAAAATTGCTATGTCTAAATTTTTAGTTTTAGCCAAGTAAAACTCATTTCTTTATACAAAGCACTCTATAAGTGTATTATTTTTAAAATATACCCCTATCTACTTTTGCATTGATCATAGTAGTGGTATTTATTGTTACTACTTGTTAGTAAATTTTATTAATTTAACGAAAATTTTTGTTCATTCTGAGTAAATGGATTACACTATAGCTTAATATGCAGCTCCTTTGTCTATTATTGTTATTATACTCTCCATAAAATGAAATGAGTTCAAAATATCTTTTGCATGTGGAATTTTCATAATTTTCATATTTTTTTTTTCCTCTTATTAGCATTCTATTTCGACCCTAGGATCTATTGTGGAACGGATGGCATTTTAAAATTCAAAAAGTATCAAGAAGTTGAGGCCCTCTAAAGTAGATCAGTATCTTTTTAAATGATATTACTTTCAGGTTTTCTGAGGAAGGGTCAACTTTCCCAAAGATTAACGTACTTGAGGGCAGTTGCAGAAAATATGCCCAACTGTCTTTTTGTTTTCTAAACACTATCGAAATTCGCCCTCATCGCTGAGTTCGATTTTTTTTTTTAATTAGAGTGACCTTTAAAAACAGACAATTAACATGATAGTTTTGCGGTCAAGTTAATGTAGTTTTCTGGCTGTGACATGAATAGGTGCGATACACTCCTTCGCATGCATCAAACCAGGGCAATTGTTACAGTATTGGAGCAATTTCTGATTTTCTCAGAGTTTGATTTGGTGTTTGGTTACCATAGGTGCTATGCCATTGGCACCTGGAATTGCTTCACAGCACTCTTTTTCGCAACGGTATCTGCTTTCTCATTTTCTCATGCTCCAGATCAGCTCCGAGTTGCATTTATGCGCCCATAGTGCTTTCAACACCGCCTGAGTGTCGCTTATAATTTTGATTTATTTGTGTCTGTAGTTTTTATTCAAAATCTCTCTAGCACACATCTCAATGGCATAGTTCTCAGCCTAGAAGATCGTCCAAGCTTGTAACATCTACTGACTCTTACACTGTAACAAAATATTACTGCGCCCACACTTCGAACCATCCGTAAATCAACAGGTCATTGCTTGCATCAGCGTTTTTTTTTTATTGCATCTCCATTCCTTTCTGTTTGGAAAAACACTACCTTCTTTCCCAAAGTATCCATCAATCGTTGATCAGTTCATGTTCAATGGCATTCCCAGCATGATGTCGGAAGTAAGTGTCCAGTTCCAGCAGCCTGTTTATCACACAGATATGAGTATATGGCGATTGATTCACTATGTGCCAAAAGCGAAATTCGGTTAATCTGACCTCTCTATCCATAGGCTTGCTACCAAGCTATCTCTCCAAAGGTTATAGTTGGGTGTACTACCATCACATAGAGCCAATGGATCAGCCTTGGAGATAGCTCTCAAGATTTCACACATATCTTTAGGCATGTCTACAATGATAGTCTTGCCTTGTGAGTGATCTTTTCCACATGCGGATTCCGGAATAGTTTCTTATCAAATAAGATGCCTTAAGGTATTTTACATTATCTGGAGATAATGTAAAATACCTTAAGCTTTACATCTTGAATACTGGGTGGAACCAAGTGTTGCGTTCTCTTCTTCCTGGTGAACGGCATTATCGCAGTTTTGTTCGGGTTAATGCTCAAGTTTCTCGTGTTGCGTCAACTAGACATATGGCGGGAGGTGTTACCTTCCTTCTCTCTCTGATTGCTCGGCTTAAATACCTGATGTACTAATATTATTCGCACAAACCTGCATCTCGGCTCCCAGCGCTTCAGTGATAGCCAGCAGATCATCTTCTAACAGTAACCACAACAGTGGGGATAAAATCTCCGCTGTGAACACCCTCTATTTGGCCTGTGATGAATTAATAATTTCTGCTTCTTGTGATGTTTTGTTTAGGAAGGATTTGTAAATAATTTAGAAGCATTGACGTGTAGCAAAAACACAAATCACTTGTTGATCGTATAATGGTCATGGTTTGCTAATATATAATAATCAATATCTATTTTTAAGAATTAAATAAAATTGTAAAAATAATGAAGGAATTAGTGATTGTTTGCTACTTGAAGTATAAATACACCACGTAAGTAGACAATAAACCAGTTGAAAAAAATAATGGGTAGAGTGGTTGAAAAAAATAGTTTCCTGTGTTTAAAATTAGATATTTTGTCCTATTTTAAATGATGAATATGCGCTGAATAAATTGCGTTAATTGTAATCCTTTAAGTGCATACATGTTGATAGTATTCTTCCAATTTTAAGAGTTTGGTATCATATTTATTCACCTTAACTATATTTCTAATTAGTATCACTAAAATTAGTATTTCAATTTTTTTCCTGTATGTTGTCTTATATGCTTCCAATTGCCCTTAATTTGGCTAAAACTGCTGGATAATAAATTATTGCTCTTAATGCATAATGTATGTTTTAGTCTGGTGGAGGTGCCATTTACATTAAGCCTGTTTCATTCTTGATTGATATTCCTGCTATCGAATCTAGTGAAATGTTAAGTTTTAGTTGAAGCACGATTCAATTCGATCCATTCAACGATCCATTCAATATGCGAGATTTATGAATGTATTACACTTATTACTATTTAGACGAAAAAGGAACTTTTTGACTTGTATCCTAATTTATTTCCATTTTTTTTTTACCATACCATGCCACATGCTTGCGTTTGCCTTACATCCAGAGCCTCGTATTCGCACAGAATGTGGTGTGCGTTCGCTGTCATATCATCGCAGTTGGTATCTCCAGTCTTGAACCCAATTTTCTGTAGCTGACCTTTCTGTACACAGTGGGCTGTAAGGAGACCTGTTACGGTGCGAAGATAATTCTTACTAGGGATGGTACGACCTGCTCTTCATACGGAACAGATGCAACAGCTTCGACTCCGGCTCTGAACCTGGTGCAAGAAATCAGGTTCACAGGTGTATAGGTCCACTTCTAAGCTCCACTTTTTTTTATTACACTAGTAGCACAAATGTAGAAGTAAATGTGCAAAGTCCGAAGACTGATGTACTTGAATATTTCTAATTTCAGGTTCTCCTTGAACGTGCCCCTTTTTTTAAACATTTTTTTTATTTCTTTTATACAATTTTATATTTTTCCATTTTTTAAAACTTTTTCACATTTTTTTCCACACCTTTTTAACATTTTCAATATTTTCCATTTGTTATTTTCTAGAATTTTTCCATCACTTTTAAAAATGTTTTACTTAAAAAAAAGAGGGTATACAACACACAAACTACAACTAAATGTGTTAAATTCTCAAAACCAAACCAGAGTCAAAAACAGATTACACAAAACTCAATCTAGATAGGTATTTCCTATTCTGTGAACTGGTTAAGGTTGAGAACCAATGCGGGTACAAGTGCACTGGTGCAATAGCTCCGGCTTCTGCACACTGGCTCCATCTAGTTCAATCGAGTCGGTCAAATCCGAGGCTGTATTCAGTTCTCTGCACCCACTACTCGGATAACAGAACCAGCTCCAAAGGAACAGGGCCGATCCGAAGCAGCCATCCCTAATTCTTACTAAGCTGCAGTAGTTCTTCAGTTTTCTTCTTTGATGGTCCTTTAATAAACGTTTTTTCCATGAGTTTGCCTAGTTGTATTATTCCAGTATTCTTACCTGCTCTCGTCCTGTATTTTTTGACATTCCTAGAACAGATTCTGGGTCTATATATGAAGCGGACGATTCCTTTCTTAGTAACTCATCGGCTTTTTCGTTTCCTTCGATTGGTGAATGACCGAACAGCCACAGAAAAGTGACTTTATTGCGGACTGTCAGTCTGTCAACTATTCAGTTCTCGAATAGATTCCCAAACCAGTTTAGATTATATCTTGGAGTTCACTGGCGCCCTCAGTATCGCCTAGCTGTCTGTCGCAACATAGATCTGCTTATTTTCCTATCATTAATAGTAACCACTGAAAAGGGTAAATTTCCGAAATATATTGCGTGTATGGTAAAAGAATATGGAAAAAAAAAATTGTGATACGATTAATCGATTTCTGGGTATATAAATGTGTGCAATTTTCCTAGTATTACGTATATTCATACAGGAATGTAAATCCTCACTTCCTTTGATTATCCAGACAAATTCCCTAAAACATGAATTAATGAGACGATTCTAAGCACATATATGTACACACAAATACAGGCATATCTTGTATATACATACACATGAGACATATGTTTTCTTTTCTACAGCTGTTTAGTAAAGCATATAGTCAATACCGTAAGTTGCTGTATCTCAAAGATATGAACTTATTATATTTTTCGTACTTACATATACGGATTGAATCTATTTTCTTGGTTTGTCACCGCACATTAACCTTGTATACAATGGCAATAAAATACATTAACGCTTGTTAAATAACACTAGAAAAAGTCGTTCGAAAAACCATCTCGCTTATATTTGTTTTAATATCTTCGTGACTCAGCTTGATTAACGTTTTTTCTTCGCCCTCTTGAAGTAGTTCCCACGAGTTAATTGTCGCGGTATTTTAATCCCTATTTTATGGATTCTCCGCGAGTCTTCTTACAGAGAACGTAAGAAATAAGAAGCTTTCAGTACCTTTAACGATCGACGCGGATTACGCGGTTTTGTTTTCACGGTGAAATTACGAGAATAACTGTGCCTTACCAAGCGTGGTGTCCTAAGCCCAGCTTCGTGTGTCACGGACGCTTTCCATTTGTTGTAATTCATAATTAATTGCTCCTTCGACGAAACGGAAATTAGTGCGTGTTATATCGCTCCTTAATGGTTTCTGTTCTGTTTGTTCGCAGTTCTGGGAGGTCATCTCCGAGGAGCACGGAATCGACCCTAGCGGAATATATTTAGGACAGAGCGATCTACAATTGGAAAGGATCAATGTTTACTATAACGAAGCTACAGGTAAGAATCAAGCAGATACTTACATATAAAAAAAAATAAAACTGGTTACAGTTGTTGTGTATCTTTGGGTATTGATTTAATGGCAAAATTGAACCATTGGTGTTTGAAGTAATTATCGTAATGATGGCCTGAAACCATCTTTGGTTTCATGGAGGTTACTGTTGAAGTGACGTCTTATTTGTTGATGTTGTTATTACATACAAAAAAGAAATTGCTAAATCAATATGATATTCACTGATTCAAGCAGGTGAGATGGTTTGTTTATATTATGTGGGCAAACCAATATTTATTTCTCTCTTACTTTGTTAGTACCACATGTTTGATTCAAATGTGTTGCATTATATATAATCAATAATTCCTTCTACCTAGTTAACTAACTAACTTAACTAACAACTATGGACGAACCTCTTCCATTCTCCCTATTTTCTAACATCTTCTTTGCTTCTACCCAATCTTTGTTTCTTTTTTGTAATATTCTTGCTCACATCATCCCAAGTTTATCTTAGGTCTTCCTGGTTTCCTATTCTTGCCTTCCATATCCTTCTAACTAGTTTCGATATTTCCATCCTCAATAGGTGTCGCCACCATTCTAATTGTTCTACAAATTCTACAGTTGATTGTATATTTAGGTCTTTTCTTATATCTATGTTTATTTATTATTATGTGGTCCTCTTCGTAACTACTCGAACCCTTTTCAAAAACTTGATTTCAACTGCTTGTATCTTACTTTTTTGTTTTTCATTTAGTATCCACGAGTCGCAACCGTAAGTTAGTGGTGGTCTAAAAATTTCTATTTCTTTTTTATTTATAAACTTATTTTGCATGGTGTAGTACAGATTCATTGTTTTCTTAACCCTTTCGTTTATTTCTGCTTCTTGTGTTTTTTTTTCATCTAATCTATCAATCTAATTTTCATCTAATATTACTTTTAAATATTTGAAGGTATTGACTTGTTGTATAATATTTCTATCAATCTCTACTTTAACTTCTGTGTTGATTTCCCAAGACCATCATTTTTGTTTTATGTATGTTTAATTTCATACCATTTCGTTCCACTTCTTTACACCATATATCAATGTTGTGCTGTAAATCTGCCTCGTTTTCGACAACTATAACGATATCGTCTGCAAACGCTCCTTCCGAGATATCTACTTTTTGAAGTTGAAATGTCCTACACAAAATTTCTTATTTTTTTAACACCTTTCTTAATAATATCGTCCATAAAAATTATGAACAATATTGGGCTTAGGCTTCCTCCTTGTCGTAGTCCTGTTTGTGTTGTGAATGTCTCCGATATTTTGTTATTACAGCGCTAACATTGTTGTCATATATTTTTGTGATTATTCTTATAGTTTTATCGTTTATGTTTCTTTCTTTTAAAATATTCTATAGTTTTTTCTCTTGGGACTTTGTCGAACGCTTTTTCGAGTTCTATGAAGCCAGTAGCACCTTCCTCTTTTCTTTTATTGTTTTTTCTGTTATTTGTTTAATGGAGAATGTATGATCTTGTGTACTGCTACCCTGCTTAAATCCACTCTGCGATTTCTTCAAGGTATCTTCAATTTTTTCTCTCAGTTGTTCTGTAGTATTTGTTTAAAAATCTTTATGGCTGTGCTTATTAAAGATATACCACTGTAATTATTACAATTCTTTTTAGAAAATTGGATTAAACGTGCCAACATATTTGAACCAATTAACCTAACTCCTTATTTTAAATTAAACGTTTTTTTTTTACACTAAGGAATTACTTACTTGGTTGCAGTATTCCAAATCTATTCATTGCACAGACTCAGTTGACTTACCATACTTTGTTAAAGCAAGCTATTTTCATACTTACTGTATATTACCACTTGTTGCTTTAAATAAATCAATTTCTTGTAGACATTCTAAATTCTTATCTGTACCAAGTAAATACCCATGACAATATGTATTTTGTTGCTTTAATAAATCTTTTTTTTTCCTGTGTACTTTACTTTCTGATAGAATTCAATTTGTTAGAGTTAATTTTAAACCAAATCATAATGTTAAATCAGTTCACTCAGTCCACTTACCTAGTTAAGATTGGTGTCCCACAGCGCTCGATTCTTGGCCCTATACTTTTCGTATTATTTATAAATGATATAACAAGTTTCACCAATTCATTGATAATTTATGCTGTTCCTCTACATTTTCTGCTCATGTACTAAATTTTTGCCTAAAAGTGTATCATTCCTTGTATTGCTAATATCAAATTTTCTCAATTTTCTAGGCCTTTTTTGGTTGAATTTGAAATTTTACCTATGTTGAGTGTTTATATTTTGAAGATTTTCTTCTACATTGCCGCAATTCGACACAAAATTCCTAAAAATGCAGATTCTCATACATATAAAATTAAATGTAACAATCTAATATTTAAAACTTCCTCCTATGCACTTTCCCTGGCGTGGCCTTTTGACAATGGGAACTGTACAACATACTTTCAATGACTATAAATCGAATCCCATTGCAAAGCTGTTCAAAAAGACGCTACACTAGCTGCTCCTGGACTGCTACGTGTATTCAATGTACAAATTGTTGCTATTTTTAATCGGTAATGATACTAAAATATATTTCTTATGTTAAAATTTATTATTTTTATCATTTCATTACTATTACTTTTCATGTTATTATTATTATCACTCACTAAGTGTGTAATACAATAGTATTATCACTTTTACTGCCTTTTCATTATTGCTCGTTTTATGTATGTTGACGTTGTTCGATACACAATATATATATAAATACAGCAAAGACTCTAACTCACTTTTGAAACACAAAAGAATAATAAACTGTCCTTTCTGGATTAACAATAACTGTGGCAGAATAATGAACCAGCTCTATTCTAACTCTATTAATTCTAATTATGTTATGTATCACCTCCTTCATGAGAAGTTTAACATTGTAGCAAATATATAATTTCACAAAAAGATCACTCCTTAAAGTAAAAAGGAATATTTCATCATTCGAATTTCAGACAAAAACAAACTAAATTTTATATCGATACCTCATATCCTTGGTTCTTAAAGACGTTTCGATTTTTTGTTACAAGTCAATATTTTCAGACCAATCATTTGTCTATTCGATATAGATATGTATAATAATAGGAGTGGCTGAATTGTCTCATGGAGTTAACTCCTAAAGCTGTTCTTCGATGTTAATTTAGAGATTTTCTTTCGTTTGATGAATATATTGTGAAAATCTATTAATAAAAGTCAATATTTAATAAAAAAATATTTTAGTAGTTTCTTTTAATGTGATCCGAAGGAGTTTTACTCTAGAGTAGGCACTATTTAATCTTAAACTGATCGAGTCAATAAAGGATGTTCAATATTTTTAGAAAAAAACAAAATGTAAGAGCAATACAACAGTAATTGCATGATAAAAGCTTATCTTTACTTTTATATATGCGATTTATTTTGGTTATTTTAGCAAACTCGAAAATTTGCATTGTTCAAATGAGCTATTGATTAAGTATGTTAGAACAAGCACAATTAATATGTAAATGCTTTGATAATAAATGAGGGTATATGATGAGAGCTACAAGAATATGACGTTTTTAAATTGTAATCGAAGATAAAATTGGGCTAAGGAACATAGTTTTACTTACTTTAGAAAAAGCAAAGATTTTTTGTGATTTCTAGTTTACTGTAGTTTAGTTTTAGAAAATGGTGGCTCATTAAAGACTCATCAAGTTTTAGTAATTTTTGAATTAGCTATAATTTATTCTGATGATATAATTTCGTAGTATTTTTTACTAAATGTTGGTATTATCTGAACATATAATAATATTTAGCTTTGTATGTTGTTTTATATTTATGAAGGTAAAATAGTATTTTTAAATCATTGGATGAAGTAATCACATTTTTACTTATCTAACTCTTTGTATTACTCTTAATTACAGTTCACTATTCTATGCTTATGCAATTATAAATATATTCTGCCATTTATTATACACTGTAAAAAATTACAGTAATTTTGCCATAGTAAATCAGAAATATTACATGTAATAACGTTGTGAATTGACCACAATAAATCATGTAAATTTTGTTTTACATGTTTTTTCTAGGATATTTAACATGGAAAAAGAAATTTCGGTAAAATTTATAGCTTTTTCATGTAAGTTTAAGATGTAACAAAAATTCAACAGGAAAATACAGGAAAAAACATGTACAATTTTGTATTTACTCTCAAAATTGACTTAAAAGTGTAAAATTGACATTTTTTTGGGGTATTTAGTGCACCTTAAAAGTAATTTTACTAGTGAACTATTAATTTTGTTGTAAAAATATGAGGATCTTTTTATATTTATTTGTTTTTACTTGAATTTTCGGGTAAAACTATAGATATCATGGAAAATACGAAATTCATACGCCGCAATGTGATTGGTTATTGGATTATTTATCTGTACGCGTAGGTAATTCTATTCGTTTGTCGAACTTATTATTGACTCAATGATATCATGTACGTCACAAACAATCGTAGGTTTCGCGTAAGCGTGTTCATTCTTGATCCCTGGTTGAGCGATTCAGTATGACCTATTAGGTGCTATAAAAGAATTAGGTTAGTTACTAGTTGCTCTCTTTATAAAAATACATATGAAAATTACTTCAGTGTTCGGTAAATATAGAGTTCATATATTGAATACGAATTTTACAGTACAATCTTTGAAAAACACATCAGCATGTGAAATTTACTAGATGGTAGAAATTTTACCTTATGAAGCAAATTTACCTGTAAAATTGTAGGCAACTTTGTTACCAACGATTTTACATGTAATTTTACTGCAACTTTTTTTACAGTGTATGTGCTTCGAATACTCCATAAAAATTTTTCTCTAGTTTAAAAAAAAATCTCTTTTTCACAGCCTTCATGGTTAAATCAAATTTTCAATTGTTTGTTCAATCTTTACTAAGTTTTACTGTTTGTTAATAAAATACTCCCAAATATTCTATTCCTAAGGTCTAAGTTATAAATAATGCAACAGATTTTGAAATTGATATTTATTTTCGCTTTTAAATTACCTAAATAGCTCTCTATATGCAGCAAAATATTTGTATATTTCATTTAGGACTTTGTCTCTGTTGTATTGACCGAGCGAATTTGATACTTTTCGAACGACTATGGAATCATATAATCGGAACAACTTCTTTAACGTTTTACAATGTCGAAGTTTCCAACTGTAAATATCCTAATATTTGCTCCACTTCTGTCCAAATATATACGAAAAGAATTCACAGTTATTTGAAACCAGGACGAGTTTGTTATAATAAATAATATTTATACATAATACAAATATGCATAAATACATTTATAAATTAACAACTCCAAACGCGGAAACGGCAGTTAACTGATAATAATCACTTCTCAAAATATATCATTTCGCTCCATAATCATTAAAATACCTAGTTGCATATACATGTATACTACTCACAAAAAAATAAATAATAAATGCCCCGTTACAATTGAACGCCGCGCCATTGTAAAAACAGAGCGTAAAATAGGATCGGAATTACTTGTAACCGGCAAGCGAGAAGAAATATAACCATGGTGAAATGAACTTGTACGTGACTCACTTCCGTTAAATATTTATTTAAAACCTATACGGGTAGTGCAATAAGCAGACAGACATTACATGCTGTAATGGTACGGTAAATCCGGTGTTTGTACGGTTCTGCAAAGGAAATACCAAGTTATTATTGGTTTATAATCGTGCCGTGTCGTTGTGTGAGTTAGCGAAAAGAATCCCGACTGGTTCGCGATTGTAGGATTATCAGTCAAGTACTGTGGAAGCATGATTTGTTTATAGAAGCGGTAGCGGGTGGATTGCAAAGGCGATGACAGATGAAAGGATACCATTATATTGCATCGAACATCGTAAATAAGGAGATAATGGTTGTCTGGGCTTTGTCTCCTTCTTAATATCTACACAAAGGTGTCCTTGAATTCGAGGGCAATATATTATAACTGACACAATAAACGACCTGCAGTACACTGCCATCTATATTAGTTTGGACACGCAGATAAATATAAATAAAGGAGGGGAAAATATTCGATCTCATTCTTTAAAAATTGACATTTTTTATTATATATTAAATAGCGATTAACATTGAAATATAATAGTAAAAAAAGTAATTCTAACGAAAAATAAACAAAAAATCCTTAAAATAGTCCTTTTATCAAAGCCCCGTCCTTTTGCGTAAAGAACCGCTCTCATAACTTGGGGCATGCGCCCCAATAGTTTTTCAAGAACTCTATTTGGCATATGCATTAGTCCATTCCTCTTGTAAATTACAAGGATGTTACAAGTTGTAACATGTTCCACAGCTACGGAGCTTGGGCATGCTATAACAGCTCCATGGGGTTCAGATCGGGGCTTTGCAGTGGCCATTATTTGTAAAGAGCCATTATCATATTCTTCATTTAAGAAATTTTTACATATCACGGCTGAGTGTTTGGTGTCATGGTTCTGCATAAATAGAATTGCTTTTTCTTGCAGTACTTCTAAATATTAATATTCTAAATATTTTGCAAAACATCTTCGATTTGCTCGAAGGCTTCTGTACCGGCGTTGGGAAAACATCCTAAACAAGCATAGAACTTCTTCCTTGTTTGACAGCTGGCTCCTGCAACATTCTTTGACCTTTCGCTGTTCTCACAAAAGCGGGTCTTGATTGTCCGAACACCTTAAACTTTGATTCATCAGCCCATAGCACCCTTTTCCAATCACCCATTGTCCAATTTCTATGTATTTCTGCCCATTGTGGCCGCGTTTTCCTCTTCGAAGTTGGGTCTTTTTTTTGGTGCAATGCGGCCAAGTCGCAAATCTTGACTTCTAATCACCTTTTCACTCTTGTAATAGAAATTTAATAATAGATTGAAGACTCTGGGCGATGAAAATTCATATGATGTGTCAAAGATTTCAATAATTTCTTTGAGGTAGAGTTAAATCGGATCCCATAAATACTTAGTACAAAATAGTTTAGCCACTTAGACCAAAGTGCTACAAATTCACCATTGTATCATTTGCCTAATTTTTTTTAACAATATTTTAAGTAACTTGAAAGGATTTTTAAATACAAAATAAAAAAAATAACTCAACTTTGTTAAAAAAATACAAAGTTTAAGAATAGATTTTGTATGAATTACGTAAGATATATTTATTGAATTTTGATGTTTGTAGATGACAATTGAGCTGTCGAAAGGATGCTTTCTGTAAATAGTATATAGCAGTGTTGGGCAAGTTAGGGGAAGTGAATAAATTTCTACAGCGATTAGACATACTCGTGTGTTGTCGGCTCTCAGTAAATCACTAGTTAACACTGCTCCCCACTCATGACGCGAATAAACACGAGTGTATCTAGTCGCTGTAGAAATTTATTCACTTCTCCTGTCTTGCCCAACACTGGTATATAGTAATTACAAAAATTGGGCTAATTAATTGTCATTGTTTGCTATGTTAAAATATTACGCTTTTTTAGGGTTTAAACTTTATCTTGTCAATAGTAAACAAAAAGCTTCTTTTGCATAACATATTTTAATTATTGTTTAAAATTTTTTAGTTATCCAATTACATATATTCACATCAATCTTTGCAGTCCCTGCTTTATTTGTAATATTAAATGTGATATCGTTTCTTACAACCTTTAAACATGTTGTATGTAATCAACTGGCAATGTTGTAACATAATAATAGATGGAAGTCATTCACATTGTGGTAATTGTTTTCACTACTTATAGAAACTTGAAAAATATATTAAATTGTTGGAATGTTGTTAATGAATTAAAAATTTTCTTTCATTTAAAGCCATAAGATCCACAAATATGTTATTATAGAATCAAAAATATGTTGACTTTCATTTAAAATTTGGTATTATTGTTTAATGTTGTTAATTAAATATGACCAATTATAGTCATTTGGTATAATTGGTCACATTTAATTAAAGAACTCTAGAGCATAGCAACAAACGACATCGTGTGCTGTTATATATTTGTAGTTTTTCAATGTCACCCCGTGAAAGAAATTTATTTACACCCCTTAGCCAATACCCAAATGTGAATTTCAATTTGTAAATATTTAAAAAATTGCAGAATCGAACATTAGATGATAAACTGTTGAGTTAGAAAGCTTAAATTGTGGATAATTACAAGTTTAATTAATTAAAAAAAAATAATTTTTAATAGGTACAATTCATTCCCCAACACACAAATTATCTAATTTATTTTAGCAATATTTTAAACAATTTAAGAGTTTTTAAAATTTGCAATTAATAATTCTACAGAGTTTGTGTCTAAACTACGGATGTTGCAGTACCAGCAGCTTATAGTACAATCTTAAATATACAATCACTTTTTACGAATTTCTCAAAAATATAGTTCAAGAAATAGAAAAAAAAACATGGCATTCATTGAGATACTATACAATATAATATACGCTTTAACGTTTTCATTGAGGGAATTGATGAAAAAAAAAATAGAATAAAAAAAAACTAACTTTTTGGTGCAATGCTTACTTAATTCTCCTCTATCTACAGTAATAATAAAGAACTTAAAGAAATTATTAAAATCGCTGCATTTAATTGATTCTCAGAAGACGTTGTATATAATACCATTACAAAACATAAAAACAAAATGAAAATTAGAAATGTGAGTACTTTAGAAATTAGTGACAGGAAGAATAAGAAATATGTTAGATTAACATTTTATCAAAATTACACGAAAGGTCTGCAAACAAATTTCTCTAAATTCAATCTTGACATAGCAACTACTTCAAATAATAGTCTTAAAAATATTTTAGGTAACCCTAAAGATCAAGTAGATAATTTGGACAAATCAGGTATTTATAAAATATCTTGTAAAAATTGTGATCGTGTATATATTGGGCAAACTAAAAGATCAATTAAAACGCGTTACAAGGTGCATTTGGCTCATCTTAAATTTAGAAGGTTTGACAAATCTAGTGTAGCCCTAACTTGAAGAAAACCATAAAGTTGATAATGTAAAGTTAGTTAAAAACGTAAACAACTATGTGCAATTAAATTGTTATGAGGTTATGGAAATATATAAAAACAAACATATTTTAATGAATTCAGATTTAGGACCCTTAACTTCTTGTCTTTATAGTTTATTAAGTAGAAGTAGTAGATCAGATGGAGTTAGGTTTAGTGACTAGTTGAGCATGACGGCAGTCAGCCATGACCGTGATTATTGTACCATGACTTTTTCAGGTGTACATTAGGGTAGTTTTAGTGTAGTTATTCAGTTCAGTGTTTTTGCTGATGATGATAGCTTTACTATTGAAACGTACGTCCAGTTTAGTGCAGTTTGTGGTGAGGGATCTAGGAGAAGTTTGCGGAATTGATGTAATGGCAATAATAGAGAAACATATGCGATGTATTAAAATATCTATCCAGAAAGGAGACATTTACATCCTTACAACAACTACCTTTCAAAAATTTCATTTGCTCACCGCCTATTTTTTCGATTAAAACTTTAATCTATCAAAGTGTGCATTTGTAACAAATTTTTAAATTTATGTTTCTAAATAATTAGATAAGCATGACATATGATATACCATTGTAAAGAGAAATTTTTAAAGTTTTAAATTACGTAATAAAATTGAGTATGTATTTGCTATATCTGACATATACTCAATTGTTTTTATTCTAAAACATATAATAAGGAATTAGATGCAGAACAACATTTTGTCGTATCTCTAACTAAGATAACAACAGCCAAGATATCTGGTGTAACAGCTAACATCAAACAGACTGTTTAATATCTTATTAAAACATCACACTGTATAATAAATTTGTGTAAATGCGTATGTATTCTGTTTAGCAGTTCATGGTTCTAGGTTAAGCCTAAGGTTTAGACGAAACGTCGCACTTTAAACAAAATAAATAAATTGAAACCGATTTGTGATCTATTTTTGGCATTTATCCCTTGATTTTACTCCATATTTATTGAGTAATAATACAAGAATCCGTATTAATTATACTTTTGCCAGGCATAACTGAATAGAATAAATGCAACTGAGAATACTAAATATTTTCTATTTCGTGTGCTTACTGTAATCTGCATTAGCTAACATTGTTGCGTAGACCACCTGTCGCCATTAGCTTTTTATCCTTTCAATACCAGACATTACACAAACGAAACAACCGTAAACTATAATTCCTTGCGTTAACGATCAGCACGCTATGCCAAGATCAGTTATTATTTTTCTTGTACTGATTGAAATTCCTACTTTAATTCCATTTTTCCTCTTCATCTACGCTGCTATATAATTCAAGGACCTCGTTTTTGGCCTAACAAAACTAAATTAAACTAATTAGTCGAGAGAGCATCAAGATCAGTTATTATTTTTCTTATACTGATTGAAATTCCTATTTTAATTCCATTTTTCCTCTTCATCTACGCTGCTATATAATTCAAGGACCTCGTTTTTGGCCTAACAAAACTAAATTAAACTAATTAGTCGAGAGAGCATCATTCATTCAGTTTAATATTCCATTTAATTGGATGACCGTCTTTTTCTCCTGACTAACATTGTTGTAATCCGTGTAGCAACCTAGAAGTGCAGATAATTACTGTATACTCTGGCGAAGTAAATCATATAATGATAAACTTAATGTGGCGTGAATGTTCCGTTCTTTCCTTAATTTTTTTTTCTCTTCTTGCAGTTCGCGTTAATTGAAAGCAGTAAATGTGTGCTAGCGTGTAGATCGCCTTTCAAATCATTCATTTCACGCCTGGATAAACTAATAGCGAATTCATTAATGGGTATCGACTGGAACATATCTACTACTTTTGGGTTCGATTTCATTGAGTACGCTTGCATAAATCGCTTAATTTTGTCTAGTTCCTTATAAGGGCATGATTTAATCAAACCTTGCTTAATTTTTGACATCTGTCTTGTTGATACTTCACCGTCAATTAGAACGAATAAAAAAATCTACTATAATTTCACATAATATGTATAAGCAAACCTAGATAACATCTGTAAAATTCGTGTTATGCCGCTAATTAGAGTAATTTCTCAAGGGTACCACCCAATAGAATCTAGTTTTCACCAAAAATGGTCACAGATTAACTTATAGACACGTTACCGATTCGCTAATAAGACCTGTCGATGTATTTGATCGCTCTGAAGTAATCATAATCGAACTTTTCCACATCCTTTCAACCTTAATTCGTCTCCTCAGACCTTCGATCACGTTTCACGTGTCCAGCTCACGCCCAGATGTTTACCAGCACTTACCTACACGATTACATGAACGCATAAACCTTAATGGCTTCTTTATTTTTAAAATTACCTCCGTCCTCATTCCCGGAGCGATGCGTTCGCTTAATATCTCCTCGACCATTGTTTGAAATGTCGTCACTTCTTCGCCATTAACATGCACGTGGGGTCTCTACGCTTTCGCGAATAGTCGCCGGAAACACCGGCCATAAAAATTAATAAAATGATTCACCGAGGTAGGCGTAGCAAATATAAAAAGTAGTGAGAGGCACTTGCCGGTTTACGCACTTGGAACAGAAATATACGGGAGTTAAAGTGAAATTAGGTGGAAGACCGGAAGAGTTCAGTTGTAACTGTGCAACTAGCCGTTTTTGTATGTTGTTGTTTACCCGCAGGAACGGTCAATGTTCTCATCGAAAAAGGGATTTGCCTAGAATTTTTTCGGATAAAATATACGTCTGATGTCATGTTTTTTAAGAATAAGACGGGAAATACTTTAATGATTTGCCCAATAGATGCAAATGCAATTGCAGAACAACAACACTATCAGTTAAACAATCATATGTAAAAGACTTATGCTAAATAACATTAAGGCATTACGACATAAGACACAAGCCATTTACTAGTGTTGATTGTATTATCCATTTGTACAGATCACTGATTATATGAGTGTGCTAATGTACGGATCTGTTGTCTGGAGCCTATGTTATGCTGTGCATGGAGGCAGAATTGAATCAGTCCAAAAAGGATTTCTGAATTTTTTATACTATAAATTTGGTAAACAACACCAAAACTATTACGAACTTTTATACACCTATAATATGATCTCCCTAACGGACAGGAGATTGCTGGCCGATATACTGTTTTTATATAAAATTTTATGTAGTGATCTAGATAGTCCTCCCATATTTTTGCTCATTCCATGCTTAAATTTAACTCAATTACTTTCAATTCGCTACGGATCCCTTCTTCATCTTCTTATCCTTTATATTCGTTATAAGTCTCAGTCTTACGGACTGTTTCATCTTTTTTGTTATTACAATGATTAGCACTATTTATATTATTACTATTATCAATATTATTGTTGAAGATAAATATACATAAACTTTTATAAAAAAATTGTTATTTAATTTAATACATTACTTTATTAGTATTGTTGTTACTGTTTAGTGTCGACCTGAGTAACTTTAATTAATATTTAGCTAATTAGTATAGGTATTTCTCTTGTTATTATCACTGTTGTTCATTTGTTTTTTATTTGCACCTTATTGTATACTTTGGGGGTTCGCCTTGTTAATTTCTCAGAATGAAATAAAACAGACTAAACCAATACTAAGATAAGAAAATGAGCTTAACCCAAAATAAACGAAAAATAAAATAACTAATACTGTTGTAATTACAGTTACTAATACTAGATTTTGGCGAAGAATAATTAATATGAATGCAATCTGCATTTGGCAGAAAATTATAGGTACATCTGGTTGTTAGAGTTTATTAGTTATCCAGTTATAATGTATGTACTTATGTGACAAGTGTTAGTGGATCTTTTGGCTCAAATAAAAGGCTGATTTTAAATTTAACGACGTTTCAACATTTTAATGTCTTTTTTAAGTTATTGTCAAGTGTGAATTATTAATCTAGCGACTGATGACTTTCTTTAAATATATATGGCAACATAATGTTGTTTAGTCAACTGCAGATTACACGTTAAATAGTTGCATAAGACGATAGTATATTTACATTTACGAACAACGAATATAAAATGCAGATTGTATTTTATATTGTTTGTTAAAATGTTGAAACGTCGTTAAATTTCAAATCTGCTTGTCATTTGAACCAAAGATCCACTACACACATCTGGCACATACTATATATAGGCGACTTCAAAAGTAAATTAGTTCTGGGCGTCTTGGATTCCTAAAACTTCGAAAAGAAGAAATAAAGCTATCAGAGGAAATGAATTATCCTTTAGACTCCAAGCGTATTTGAAATCGACAGGTTCAGAAGATTAAAACCAGGGTGGAGACAACACTGACGTTGGCTAGAAGAGCTCATGGTAAAACTTGGAGTTAAGACCTAATTTCATGTACTGGACATATATCAGGATGGTCAGGCCCACGATCACTTATGCATTTGTGGTATGGTGGACAAACGTACAACAGCAAGCTGCCGTAGCAAACAAATAGAGTTAGCAAGATATCAAGGCTTGCGTGTTTAGGAACAACAGGAGCAATGATGACTACTGCTGCAGCAACAGTGGAATGCCTTCTAGACCACTCTCCTCTCAATTTGGATGATAATGGGCGAGGCAAGAATGAGGCATCTGAGATTACAAGAACTACTCAGCGGCAGATATGCAGCATTGGAACACAACACAATAATATTATCCATCATGTGGAAGGCAGCCTTTTGAGAATGAGAGTAGACCACATTCTGTGTGAATGCGAGGCTCTAGATGCAAGAAGCCAGGCAGTTTTCGGCAATGAATCGAGAAGATTACTTCGATCAATCAGCCAGAGATCTGTACAGATTACTGCAGAGTACTAAGATCCTGGAATAGCTGTAATAATTTGATCGGATAAAAGAAATGGAAGAATAAATACACGAAAAGTTACGGGTGTTAAAGTAGAAGGTGTTAATATTTTTAGCGATAGTCTGGGAACATTGAAATTAATTTGGTTAATAAGAGATGTCGAGTCAATGGCATTATTAAGTAAATTAAAAAGAAATTTAACACGAGTTTGATTGCGCGGAACACCGAGAGGATCCATTTTAAGCATATTTGAAGAAGAGCGTGATTGAAATTTTGAGGTGGATAAATTATATAATTTTAAGAATACAAATACTTTAAAAATCAGAGTTAAATTTGCTCAAGAAGATAAATAGAAGAAAGATACATGCATAATTAAATAAAACCGAGCATTTTAAGTGCATAATATCTAGATGTTGATAATATGATCAGGGTTTTTGATAGTGAATTTTCCTTCGAAAATAATGTTAAAAAGTAACGACTTTAAATTTACTCACATGGGCAACTAGTTACTAATCGACTATTTGCATAAAATATTAATGTGATTTTGGAAATAAATACAGTCGCTAGAACAGTGAACAGTAGTGAATATTTTCGTCGTCAGTAAACAGAAGCTTATTGCAGGACAACCCATTACAAAGATCATTAAAGTAGCTAAGAAATAAAAGTGCGGTATGATTTGTGCCTTGAGGAATACCGGAGGTAGAACAGAAGTAGGAGGAGTCGTAACCCATATATCTCACATAAGACAAATAATTTCTCCTATTTTTAAGATATGAAGTAAGGATCCAATAAGTTTAAGTAGAGAAACTAATGTCATTCATTTTACATAAGAGTAGATTTTGGTTAATACAATTGTAGGCATTAGTAATGCCCGTGAAAATAACATGGGCTTGTTTATTATTATCAATATTGTTGTTGTAGAAATAAATCGAATAAACGCAACTAATTGTAAGTTGGACGCAGTCGAGCTGTGAAGCCATGTAACGAAGGCATGTTAATTGATGCTTCTAAAATCTAAATAGATATACTGAAGGGTAAATACTACTGCAAAGTTAGTGATAATAGCAATGATGGTAGTTACCAATCGCCTTCTTATGAGGCGGCATCAGACGGGTAGTTTTCCATATATCAGGAAATGAAGCAGTTTTAATAAGAGATTAAAAATATATCTCAATGGTACAGTAAAAAGATATGTGTAATCTTTTAATAAACAAAGGGAGTAATTGATCAGTATACAGATCAATTATCCTTTTAAAAACTTTAAGAACCTTGAAAACAGTTTCACTACGGATGTAACCACGCAATAAATATTATTTAAAAGGTTTTTTGCTTCTACGAACCTATATTTCTATTGCGTAATTCGTCGTAGTGCCCTACATTGACAGCTATTGTACAATATAAAGATTTAAAGCGACATCTTTTGGAATAATATTGTATAAGAACGATTGATACTTAATTATAAACAATTGCAGTGCCCCATCCATTTTCTTTTCACAAACACAACGTAAAGTTGTGGATAAATTATATCAAAAAAAAAATCATAGCCGCATGTAGGAATATTTTCAGAATACAAAAAAAGGCAAATTGTATTGTCTTTAAAAAAAAAAATTAAAGTAAGGAAGTTGGTCGCTATGTTAATGAATGACAAACAAATTACCAGAAAACTTCTAACTGGGACTTTTCCATGTAATTCGTATTCTTATTTGAATTAAATTTGTACTGCACAAACAGTAATAAGAATAAAATGGTCATTTCGATATTCCTAAGAAACATTTTTATATATACGCCTCATTTTTAGCACAATTTCGTTGGATTGGACACAAAAAATCCCCAACAATTGGCATAAAGTTTCACGCAATGTCAGTAATCTACCACACATTCAATAATGAATTCTTGCTGCCACAGAGGAAACAAATTCTTGTTCTTCGTACGACCGGAGTATTGAGTTTGGCCGCAATACAGGTGGCATTACAATAGTGTTTGGAGTAAAGAAATGTGCTTTGAAACAGAAAACTGTATTTGAAAAAGAAAAATGTTTCTTTGGTTTAAAGAATCCTTCACACCATGTATTAAATCCCGTTTCTGCATTCTTTCATTTGAAAAAAAATCACAAAATGTTTTTTATTGTTAATCATCAATCTTCTTGCTCTCTTTGTTCGCTGACTCTGAAGTCATTATACCTATGCATATCAGAGTATTTTTTAATGCTTCTTTTTGGCAGGATATATTGTTATTTTTTTCGCAATATACCTACCACAATATCGGGTTTTTAATGAAACACCTTTCATTATTTAAAAGTAATTACTTTTATGACTTAACTGTTCAGACTCCAGGCACTCATATTGGTATAATAAAATTAATGCGAAATAAATATGAAACCGACAATAAAGCATGCAGGTTACCTCTCAATCAATTTAAGTAATACACAGACAGACGCACAAGAGCGAGCATGCCTAGCAACACATCGAAATACAATTTAATCGGGCGATAATTTTATTAACCGCACCCATCGAGCAAGGGGCCGTATTTCATACATACACGTCGCATAAATAACGCAGCCCTGTGTCGTTAATAATATCAACTGGACGTAAATGACAGGACATAATGTCCTGCGAAAGTCGAAACCGATTATTAGCATGTTTCGGAACGCGGTGGTAGATGCACGCACATGAGTGGTGAGTGAAACCGGAACAGAACACACACAACGTATTTCTCACGTGCGAAAACGCCGACCTATTAAGAAAGGTTGAGAAAGGCAAGCAAGCTCTCGAAAGCTGGGTACAGTCAAGCTCTAACATCTTTTAAATAAATTGTAATAAGTTGTTGGTGGCCTGAATAGATGTTTATTAATGTTTCTTTTATAAAGCTTCGATAGAGTGCTTTCAGTGCACGAAGGCAAGGCAAATATGCAGTGAAACAAATTCCAGTAAATCTACAGCCATTTTACACACTCAAAAAAATACATGCATTGGTTTAACAAAACGTTTTTTGTTATTTTATTTTGTTTCAACCAAACACGTATTTAGTAATTTCAACCACACATTTTTTTTTAACAAAATTGTCGGTAACTTATGCATAACTTACTTTTATTAACTCATTTTTAAACTATAAAGGGTGTATCAAATAAAAAAGTAAATTTTGCTTGGATGTTAACTACACGACATATAAAGCACAAACCCGCCGAAACCGGATTTCATCATTAAAAAATAAAAAAAGGTAAAATTTAGAGCCAAAAATTCTTTAGTCCGGGCCTGATCCAAGGTAACGTCATGTTAAGCACCCGCTAAACATGGTATTATGTATAAATACATTGCACTCATTTAGTATTATTCTTAATGGTATGCCGTAAGTTCATTTAAAGTCATTGTGAATAAATAAAGGCCAATCGGCCAGTGTGACCTTGTAAAAATAGCAAAACTGAGGCATTTTAAATTTCTTCTTTTTATAAAATAAACATTCCTTATTTGTTAAGAGCATTCTACGTAAGTCTACAAAGTATTATTTTTAATATCCTGATAAGACGTTCGAGTTTCACCGGATATGCGACTTCAGTAGTTACAAAAAACGTAAATATTTTTCTTTTGCTTTGTCGAGAGTTAGTTGTTAATAATAAACGGTACCACATGAATTTGAGTTATTTCTTTTGGATTTATTTTATCAAACGCAAAGTGAATTGAATCGAATTACACAGAAATAAATGTAGATACAGAAAATTTGCAAACACGCCTTTTTACTACGATATCGCGCGAAAATGAATCTATACATTCCCGCGCTTTGCCGATGCATCAAGCTTGGATTTTCTTTACATGAAATCATGATGGTCCTGAAAAAGATCGTTTTTTCGAGACGGGGAGAATTTAAATAAAATGTTCGAAGTGGCTTGCACTCCAAGCGGCGATCCACACAAAACTAACAGCGGTAATGGCTGAATGATAGTGATATGTGAGGGTATACTCGCGACAGCATTTAGATTGAGTACAGGTGCGGCTCTAGCCCACGGCATCTACAAAATATTGTTTTTCTCGTTAATGCTTACAGATAGACCCCCTGTGCATTAAGACTTTTTGATCGTATATGATTACAGCTGCTACATATTATTATATTTACCTCTGTATCTGGTACATCCTGTATAGTACAATGTCAATTAGAAACAATCCTACACTAAATATTTTCAACGGATCATTCATGATAAAACATGCAAAACATAACTGAAAAATTTGCGAGCGCCATCTATACTTCTTTTCAGGCTAACCGTCGTATTTTGTAACTACCGAGGAGTAGGACTGACGTTAGTGTACTTTCTATAGATGTTCGAAACGGTAGAGGGAACTGGGGTAGGAATATATGGGCCTAGAACCACATATTTCGAAAGTTTGGCAAAATATAGGCGGAAATACACGCTATTGAAAGATGTGTTCAGTTCAATATTGATAGAAACTATCGAAAGCATGAGATTATCATCATGTCTGATAGTCAGCAGCCATCAAGGCGCTGAGCTCATATGAAATCAGTTCAAGATGGTCTGGGAATGCCTAGGTAAATTAAATACAGAAAAATAAAGTAACCCTCTTGTGGGTTCGGGTCACACAGGAGTGGAAGGAAACGAAATAACGGATAATCTCGCAAAAATAGGGGCTGGAATACCTTTTGTAGGGCCTGAACCCTTTTGCGGGTTAAGTAGCAGTGCAATACTGAAGAAACTAAAAATAGAAATGGAGCAGAGAAAATTCAGTTACTGGAAAATCTCCAGGGAATGAGGTAAAGTTAAAATTCTTCTGGGAATTATTACCAGAAGAGGTTTACAGAATGCATCAACCTGAGTAAGAACAATGCTCGCATAATAACAGGAATGCTTTCAGGCCATTGTAGACTGAAAGGACACCTGAGTAAGCTTGGATTGGAAAAGGAATCTGAGTGTAGATTTTGTAGGGTACAGGATGAAACACCCATCCACCTCCTCTTAAACTGCGTAGCACTGTGCAACTCGAGGGCGTTGCACCTGGGAGCATGTGAAATCGAAGAAGGAGACTTACCTAGACTGGGGCCCTCTGAATCCACACTTTCTGAAAGGAATAGGATTGGAGGGCCAGCTGTAAAGCAGCAAGAATAGGGGACACAACAGATCTTTTAGGTGGCGGGTAACATCACCCTTCTATTTCACACATATATACATACATAGAACAATCATACACTAAATATTTTCAACGGGTCATTCATGATAAAACCTGCAAAACATAACTGAGAAATTTGCGAGCGCCATCTACTTCTTTTCAGGCTAACCGTCGTATTTTGTAACTACCGAGGAGTAAGACTGACATTAGCGTACTATCTATAGATGTTCGAAAACCTGAAAGAGGAATAAGTAACCAATTCACACCGTTTAGATTAGGTTCGTACTTGCTTCACTGGAACCGCTTATCTGATCTCGATTTTTGAGTGATCATTACAAGAACAAAGTGAGTTTGATTCAATTTAATTGTATATTAATTTTATGTTAGACATTAATTTAACACTGCGTAGGCTTTCACGGCCGGTGTAACTATAACTAACAGCTTCTTGCGGGTTTCGCCGTGTGTCAAAACTTTCGCTCGACGTTTCGCTGTTCATAGCAGTTGAACTAGCAGTTCAATTATCCTGAAGAAGCTGTCAGTATGAACAGCGAAACATCGAGCGAAAGTTTTGACACACGGTGAAACCCGCAAGAAGCTGTTATAGACATTAATTTACTTTTTCGTTAATATCTCGCTAGTACATATTTTTTCAGTTATATTATATTTCGCTGAAAAACTCTTTTTAAATTTGATCTATACAGAAAAACCGATTTATTTGCGGCAACAAAATATATTTTGTCAAGAAAAACTTAGTTAACTCAACAAGATGTTTATGTTATTTCAAATAAACTAAAATTAAATCCAATTGCAGCAACAAAAATATTTAGTCAAAAAGTTTAATCATCTCAACCAAATTATTTCGTAAAGAACTGTAAATATAATATCCTTTTGTTGGTTTAATGAAATATTTTAGATGTTCAACGCTCTCTATCTAATTGCCGAGGACAACTTCATCTGAATTGCTGTGACAATATTGTTGGGTTAATCAACAAAATGTTCTTTTTTTGTTCGGAATGCCAATCATTGACATCTTGCTTATTTTCTTTCAGCAGTTTTCTCCCCATGTAGTATGGTAAATACGTAAAATACTTATGTACTATTGTACAGAAATTGTCGCATAGATGGCGCATCTCTTATTTCATTCCAGTAACAGAACAGATTTGGTATGAATAGCATGATAAATACGACTATAATGTGGTATCTGATTTCTGTACCAGATACACATCTAATAGGTGCCATAATCATTGAAAGGTCTCCCACAGCGGAGCGATTCCTGCAATCAATTCTCCATACGCTGTGCAACCATATCATACCAATATCAACCATATATCTTCCACATTATGCACTGCAACAAATGCTTTCAGTGCTTTATTAAATCAAAAATAAAGATTATAGTTCATTCAATTAAATATTCACTTAAATGGATTGTTCGAAATCTGATAAGTTTAAGCATAATATATATTTGATTTCATCGGCGGCTGGTGCTTACGTTTTACAAGGGCCATTAAAATGATATAATTTCTTCGTATAAGTTCGTAACACGTTCGTATTTCGGACGATAGCACACGAACTTCAATCATTGTATTGGCCTCGTCTGTGACGTATGCACCAGCTGCCACTGTTTGAATTAACTAAAATGATTTCATTATTTTGAATAAAGTTTTGGTTATAATATAGTGTATGCGACCATACGATTTATATTCATTGAAATTTAGTTATGCTAACAATATATGTAATAGATTTAAACAAAATGTAATGATCAAATTAATTCAGTTGTTCAGGTAAACAAATATTTGTTTTGCTCATATTTAACTATAATATTACTAATCATAACCAGATTTTTGTACTGATAAACAAATCAGTTTTTCAGCGTAACTACTTAACCAAAAATTAAAAACAGTCACTATATGAAAACAAATGACAATCAGAAGTTTCTCTTTACACAAAAAAAAAGGTTTTAAAAACTGTCTGAACAATATAAAGCTTTAGAAATGGTCACATTCAGGCATTATCGGATTACTGAGGAAATTTGAAATCGACAAATTTTGACTTTTTCAAAATATAAAATTTAGAAAAGTTAGGGTAAATTTTGAGGCGATATCACTTACGATTATTGAAGTTTGCAAAATTTCTCATTTAACCGTTGCTTTTTGTATGCTTTTTAATAACTGAGATACCAATGGGCATTAAAATGTGGACAGACTTCTTTTAATTCTCGGAATCTTTAGCGACCTCAGTTGATTGAGATTTGAGGCTTATTTATATACATATATGCACAACTATGTTTAAAATATCACACTTCGATAAACGAAAAGGACAGCCACTTTTCTCTTGGAAGCAATTATAGACCCAATTTAAAATGCAAACTATCGTAATTAATTCTCGAGATACAACATAATCAGTGCATATCTAGGATTCTAACTGCTTTAGAAAAAAAGCAAATCCTTTTTCTATTATGTAATTGGTTATTAATTTGTAGTTTCTGCTATGTGAGTGATTCAAGGTTGCTTTACAAACTACATTTAATTCTATCAAATCGATTTTTATATCGCAAAAGCTGTAAAAAAAAGTTCTGCGATTGTTTCTGTTAATCATGTTTAAAAATATGCACTAATAACCTATCCGTAAAAGATTATGTTTACCAGGAAATTAACAGTTTGCATAAAAATACGTTTGTGATTATCATATTAATTTTAATAACCTCAAAAAAGTTTTATAAAAGGATAATTTAGATTACTCTTGAAAAAGCAGTTAAAAAGAGAACTTCGAATAATTCGACTTTAGCCTAGTCTTACAGATAACATATACAGGTTATCAGATATAGAGGTAAATAATAATAATATGTACAGCGTATATATCATATACAATCAAAAAGTCTTAATGCACAGGGGGTCTTTCTGTAAGCATTAACGAGAAAAAAAATATTTATACAATGCCGTGGGCTGGAGCCGCACCTGTGCCCAATCTAAATGCTGTCGCCGAGTATACACCCACTACCACTATCATTCAGTCCATTACCGCTGTTTAGTTTTTGTGTGGATCGCCGCTTGGAGTGCAAGGCTACTCTTCGAACATTTTATTTTAAATTCTTCCCGTCTCGAAAAAACATCCTTTCAGGAACCATCATTGATTTACATATAAAGAAATCGAAGCTTGATGCATCGGCAAAAGCGCGGGAATCTTATAGATTCTATTTTCGCGCGATATCATTAGTAAAAAGGCGTGTTTGCAAATTTTCTGTATCTACATTTATTTCTGTGTAATTCGATTCAATTAATTTTGCGTTATATGATTATTTAATCACATCAAATCCAAAAGAATAACTGAGATTCATTGTGGTACCGTTTATTAACACTAAACTCGCGATTCGACAAAGCAAAAGAAAAAATATTACGTAACCTACTTGTATACTACTGAAGTCGCATATCCGGTGAAACTCGAAACGTTTATCAGGATATTAAAAATAATTACTCTGTAGACTCACGTAGAAGTACTCTTAACAAAAAAGAAATTTATTTTTAAAAAGAAAAATTTAAAATGCCCCAGTTTTGTCTATTTTCAAGGGCCTTTATTTATTCAGAATGACGTTAAATGAACTTACGGCATCCATTAAGAATAATATACTAAATGAGTGCAATGTATTTATACATAATACCACGTTTAGCGGGTGCTTAACATAACGTTTCCTTGCATCAGGCCGGACTAACAATTTTTGGCTCTGTAAATTTTACTTTTTTTTATTCTTTATGATGAAATCCGGTTTCCGTTGGTTTGTGCTTTATTATGTCGTGTTGTTACCACTCAAGCATTATTTACTTTTTTATTTAATACGCTCTGTATATATATAATGATAGGTAGGTAATATCCATACTTAATATATACTCAGATCTACTATAGCCATAAAAGAAATATGCACTCAAAGCTACCCGCCAAGTTTATTTACCTTGATAGGCCAGTCCTGCCTTATCTTGATATTGCTGTACAAGATTAGTCAAACTGGAAGTGTTGTCAATTTTAATTGGATTACTAGCATAGCAAATAAGTCCAACGCTGTCCATAGTTGAGAGATTACATTTAGACACAAAAATCATTAACCGAAAGAAACATGTTTTTTTTTTCAGTTAGGTTACAGATGTTTTGTTTTTGGTATTAGAACAAGTAGATCAATGAAATGACTCATAAAAAGAATATTACAGTCAGTTTCGGAGTGCATATGTATAACGCCTCTTTCTAGAAAAGCAGCTGGCTTTTATATTTTGTAATTTGAGTATTTGCTATAAAAAAATAATGGGAAATAAATTCACGTTTATTTAGGCAGTTAACAGAAGAATTGCATTCTTTCAATATTAAACCTGTTTTACTGCCTTTGTTTTGTTTGAGGAACGTATATTATTATTATGTAGCAATTAAAGATTTTAAATAGCATGACTTGCTTTTCAGTTTTTATTTTGTCCTAATTCCGTGTTACATGACTGAATTCACAATTATAACTTTTTTTTTATCGATACTGAATGAAATGTTAACCACATAAAAAAACACACTACATAATTATCATACAGTTCTTATTCTGTAACGTAATAGAGTAGATCCTTTAGAATTATAATGATTACATCTAAAATTACTTGAAATCTTTATTGTTCTAATTTATAGAACAAACATTGCGTTTGCACCAAGCCTCCGTGGGCGCAATCGGCTAGCGCGTCGGCTGTTAACGAAAGCTTGGTGGTTCGAGCCCACCCGGGGGCGCTTATTTTTTTTTTTTTCTTAAAGAAATTAAATAGAACAACATTTTTACCAATGTTTATTTTCATAAATTTATTATTAATTTGGAAGTCGTATACACCAACACTAATTTATTCTTTTCTTATTCCAGTTGCTTCCCACACCAATGGAGGGAAATACGTACCCAGAGCCATTTTGCTCGACCTGGAACCGGGCACAATGGACGCAGTTAGATCTGGAATCTATGGCAGATTATTCAGACCGGACAACTTCGTTTTTGGACAATCGGGAGCTGGCAATAATTGGGCCAAAGGTCACTATACTGAAGAGCGGAATTGGTCGATGCTGTGTTGGACGTAGTGCGGAAAGAGGCTGAAAATTGCGATTGCTTACAAGGATTTCAACTGACGCACTCGTTAGGTGGAGGTACCTGGCCTCAGGTATGGGCACATTGCTGATTTCAAAGATTCGAGAGGAATACCCAGATAGGATAATGAACACCTATTCCGTAATGCCTAGTCCGAAAGTTTCTGACACTGTGGTCGAACCGTACAATGCAACTTTATCCGTGCATCAGCTGGTTGAGAATACTGATGAAACTTATTGTATTGATAACGAGGCTCTCTACGATATTTGCTTTAGGACGCTGAAAGTACCGAATCCGAGTTACGGCGATCTGAATCATTTAGTTTCATTAACGATGTCCGGAGTTACGACTTGCTTGCGTTTCCCTGGACAATTAAACGCTGATCTTAGAAAACTAGCTGTCATATGGTTCCTTTCCCACGTCTTCACTTCTTCATGCCTGGTTTTGCGCCTCTCAACCTCGAGAGGTAGCCAGCAATACAGAGCTTTGACAGTTCCGGAGCTGACACAGCAAATGTTCGACGCTAAAAACATGATGGCGGCTTGCGATCCGCGTCACGGAAGATACTTAACAGTAGCGGCCGTCTTCAGAGGAAGAATGTCAATGAAGGAGGTGGACGAGCAGATGCTGGCCGTCCAAAACAAGAACAGCAGTTACTTCGTCGAATGGATCCCGAACAACGTGAAGACGGCGGTCTGCGACATACCTCCTGTCGGTTTGAAGATGTCCTCGACTTTCATCGGAAACACCACGGCTATCCAAGAGTTGTTCAAGAGAATTTCGGAACAATTCGCCGCCATGTTCCGTCGCAAGGCCTTCTTGCATTGGTACACTGGCGAGGGCATGGACGAAATGGAATTCACCGAAGCAGAATCGAACATGAACGATTTGGTATCGGAATATCAACAATATCAAGAAGCTACTGCCGACGAAGAATTTGAAGCCGAAGAGGAAGCGGCCGCTGACGATTTCAATTGTTAAAAGGGGTGTTTGTTAATGCGAAATTTATATCTGATATAGTTGGAAAGACAGAGCAGATTAAGTGATTTCTTTTTTTTAATTCATTTTATTTATTTATTGTTTATCTAAGATCACACCGCTATTGCATTTATTATTATTATTACTATATATTAAATTTATACATACAGAAGCATATTATGAATTATTGTTCTTTAATTCTTTTTTTTTAAATATAATGTAGTGATACATACATTCATAATATTAAACAGTAACGAAAAGTGTGTAAAATGTAGATTAAAGACTGAATTTTCTACTTTGATATTACAAACATCAAATAAATTATTTGCCTAATGATTACATGCTTTTATTTTATTAGATTATTTTGTAATTTGTACTATAGAATGGTTTTAGGTGTTGAGTTTATAAATAAAACATTTTAAATCCATCCAACGTTATTTAAAACTATTTCAGGTTCTGTTTCTATATGCAAAGGTACACTTGAAAGAAAAAAGCATGCGAACGATGCGAGCCTAACCCAGTGAGAGAGAAGATATTGGGGCTTGGGAGTGGAAACCATAATGTTCCTACTTTGTCGATAAGGTTGCGCGCCACCGACGTCAGGGCACCGAACTATAACTAATTTGCGGTGCATACAAATTGGTGGTTGTATATACTTTTAATATTCAAGAGTTTTATATGTGTATATATCAAATATTCCATAACTAAAATGGTAAACAGTTTGTTATAACTGTACTATTACAGTCATGAAATATTTGGTATACACACATGTGATAATATCTGGTTATAAATACATACAACACTGAAATAATAAATAAAGATACTTTATTTATAAAGTTATAGTATCTAAATAAAGTTATATACAACGACGTGTCTCTCACGGTATTAGGGCAGTTCATAGAGCGCAATTAATGGATCTTCGACATTGTTTATGTAAATATCACTTTTGTAAATTGTTACTATTCATTTCCAATTTTACGTCATTGACCTTTGTCCAGAATAAATCCTTAATCACGTTAATACAACAAAAACAAATGTTACTGAAGTTTTATAATAATCGTAATGAGAATAAAATAACGCACAAAACTTAAAACGAACTATAACCACAATCATACTACAAATACTTGACATATAACAATAATCAATGATTATCGTTAACATAGACGGCATATGACTGTCATGAACGCTACTACCACTCATTAAGCACTTCATTAGGCTTTGTCCACATGTGTATAAACATGCGTAAAATAAAACTGAGGACATCAAATTGCGAAGATATTTAAATTTTTTTGGTGTTTGAAATATTTGCATGTTGGTCTACCCATATGGTTCCGACCATTTATGATTATAAAAACACATTTGATATCTCAATAAACTTTAGAATTTGTTGTTGTTGTTTTGGGTGAACGTTGTTTATGCCTTATGAGTTATTTACAAATCAACGCCACGTCTATAATGTAGGTATCTAAATGCATACAGCGCTATCGCTTTCAGCGCAATGAACTAATTTACCACTGATTACAATAACCAAATGGGAGATTGATCGAAATCTTTCCTATTAATATTCTACCCCCAGATTGGCTCCCTTTCATTATTAGGAACCGATATTTTCTCTCTTGCTCGCTCAGGCTTGAATCGTTCGGAAGTTTATTTCTTCAAGTCTACCTTTACATCCACACGATTTGTCGAACGACTAAGTGAACGATGAAATCCTTCGATTCGTCTTACATCAAGTGAATGAAATAATCACGGTGTCTGCTAGCAAGCAACTGTTCGTATTTGCGAATATTTTTTTACGTTGGCTTATTTTACTGGGAATTAAATGAAATGTAGGAATACCAAATGCAAATAAAAAGTGTTTCACTGATATTTATATCCCTGAAGGAGAAATTGTAAAAATTTAAGCAGTTTCACTATTAAATATTATTATACTGATAACAATAATAATAATTCAATTTATTTCCTCTCTAATAATAAAATACTTAATGCAGAGAAAATATTTCTTTTCCAGTTGGTATGCTCCCCAGTAAACCAAATTCAAATTTCCCGCAATTATATTTAGTAACTTCAACTTAAAGGTATTCAAATAACTATTAATCTAATACAAAATCGTAGGTAATTTCATGCTTTAATGTTAAAGTTACTAAAAATAATTGCAGGAAATTTGAATTTGGTTCACTGGGTCCTTTATCTAACTCTTCTTGCTAAAACAAAAAAGCATGAGGGTGAAGTAGTATTCTGGAGACAAATTTTTCGTAAATAATATCCTTTAGTAGTACACGTAAAGAAAGAACAACAATAGCAGAGGTATAGCGCGCTGTCTTTTGAGCGATATCTTTTTTTTTCTCTTAAATACATCGCTCAAAAGACAGTTCGCCAACATGGATTTGTTTATTTATCGAGTATGGTGAACTGTACAATGCATGGAAATATGAATCAATACGTTTGCTACCCAAACCTCTAAGTGAAAATGCATATATTTTGGTTTTGTCTGTGTTGATAAAAAGATCGTTAGTATTAACACTAAGATTGAGAGTGGAAATAATTTTTGATTGATATACGTGTTATCAGTATTTATGATTAATGTTAGGTAACGAAGGGTAAAGTTGTGTCTCCCCGCATACATTGTTGTTAATATCATGTTATTTTTAAAGTATCTCATATGTATCCGGTAGGTCGTTAACATAAGGTATGAAGTAAAAAAGGGGCGCCCATATGTATCTCTGTGGAACCCCACGTTTAATTATTAAGGGATTACTTACTTAGCCTATTTAGACAGAGAATACCAATTGTGTTCTATTAGATAGGTATGATTCATTAAATTTACTAGCTACTCCTCTGACTCCATAAGATTCAAGTTTAGATATTGTTTTTTGGGCACAGACGCAGTCAAATGCTTTAGATAAGTCTGTGAATATACCAATGCAATCTTCGACGGCTTTTCAAACGCGTCTTGGATATTGTCACTAGAGCTTTGCCATCAGATTTCGTCTACCTTTCCTAAATCCATATTGGTTCATACTGAGAACATATGACTTCAATGTAGTGATTAAATTGACTTAAAATCGCTACTCTATTATTTTGAAAACTAGGAAAGTATGGTATTTGCCTATAATTTTCGGCAAATTTTCGTCACCTGCTTTATGATAGGGCAAACTCTAGCGCCTTAAAAACGTCGGAAATTTCCTCACAAAACACGTACTAATATGTCAGCAAACGTTTACAAATGTTTATAGCACATCGTTTATAGTTTGTGGATCTACCACAAATATCTAGGTTTTCTTATTTTTCGTTTTGTGCTAATTTGAATATACCCTGTCAGTAATGTTGAAGGAAGTATGGTGCATTTCATATTTATCAATCCTGATTATCTGTACTTCTATTAATTGGAAGTTTACTAACAATTTCTTCAGCAAAGTACTCAAATCATTCCGATCAAAAATAATAACTTTTGTGATTCCTTATAAGAGTTACAGGAAAATATTAAGGAAACAAAAACAGATTAAATTGTAATAATTGCAAATAAGCAAACACTATATCAAGCATTGATTGGGGAGATAGGTATCATTTTTCTTTCTGGCAACGAATAGAAAGTCCCGTAAAATAGGACAGAGGATATAATTTACGCTAATTAGTACATATTCCAGAGAACTTTTTGGTTCATATCTATATTGAATAATTAAATGTAGTAGAATGAGAACTTCACGTGTTNTACCTTGAGATGTTACCATGTATTCGAAACATGTGAAAAAATATGCTGACTAAATATAACTGACTGGAAAACAACAATTTATATTTCATTTACCTTATAAGAAATGTAAAGTTTTTGACATTCCCGTCAATAGTGCTTCTTTATAAGGCTCCTTAGGCACGATTCCTATTTTTTTTTCTAAAATACCCCTTCGCTAAATCTAAAGAAAGCCAATATGTTCAAGAATATTAGTGCGATTCCCGCATATTGCGCCACCTGGTATGACTGATTAATTTGACTACACTTTATAAAGCGAAAACTCCAAATCCAGAATCTTCAAAGCACCGTACCCAATAACAATTTGAAATTGCTGATAATTTATTTTTTGGACAAATATAAAATTAAAAAACTGGATAATTCCTCGAATTACAGACGTTTTCGACTGATGTTCATCCATCTATCATAAATCCTGTATTATAATAATTTTTGCCTTGTTTATATGTTGTATTTACACACTTACCTGCCAACGCAATCATGTAATGTTGTAATTGTAAAGTAGTACTTCTCACCTGCCAACCAACTACTTTTTCTTTTTATTATATAAATAAAATATGTTATTAATGTGAATACTTATAGATTGAATAGTAACTATGCTTCTTTTATCTGTATCTAATGATTTTTAACTGTAGTTTGAAATAACTTAACTTCAATAACACGCAGTGGTTCTAATCTATTCGTATGATATTTTTTTTTTATTTAGATGACTACACGCTTTAGACCTGGTCATCCTCAGATGTAATTTTCAAAAATGTAGTGGTCTAAATAAATAAATTATGTATGAATTAGAACTTTTGTATTTTATTAGTGTTAAATTATACCACTTTATTTGAATACAACAATAATATCAATTTATTGGCTCATAAATGTATAAATTTATGGCATTTTTCAGGCAAGTTGCTGGTTAGTTTTCGGGCTTAGCGAAAACTTTCAGTTTTAAAAGTTTGAATTTTCTAACAATTTGATACCTACTTTCATTCTAATTTTTTTTCACTTTTTTTCACTCTCAGTTAACCGGAAGTAGCTATGAACTTTTCGAATGGGATTTTGAAATGGAATACCACATATTGCTACTGCATAAAATTCTATAACGATTACAACTAGAGTTTCTTATACCTATCCTCAACTGTTTCTAAAATAGTACGATTCTTGTGAATATTTTGGCATTTACACTGTTGTATGTAATTGATTAATTTTCACTTTAAATGTCACAGATCTCCAATTTTAAAACTATACTAGATACTAATATTGTTTCACCAAAACATAGTAAAAAGTTTCCTTCGCATTATACAGGGGGTATTGTTCTTCTTTGACATCGTCTTCGCTGGTTTTACTGTCTATTCAATAAAACTAAATACTTCAAAAGATATTTTACTGGCATCTGCACCTTCTATTTCCAAAGTTCTCGAAATTTGAAATCTAAATTATGCAATAGAATGTAAAATATTTCTACGATTTGATCGAGCAAAAAAAACTTTCAAATTGACGCAGAAAACGATACTCTATTAAAAAAAAAATCCATGTATTTTATCGCACTCTCGAAGGTGTGGAAAACAAAAAAGAAATTTGGTACTTATAGTTTTAAAAGCAATAATAGGTGCCGAATAATTGCAAATTCATATCAAGTATTTCGAATTTCATTAAAAAATATCGGGAAGTAAAAATGTTACTGGTCGACGTGAAACGTGCAACATACACTGCCGTTCAAAAGTTGGTAAATCATAGGGAAGGAAAATGCACCTTTATAAATAATAAATGATTTATTCTATTAGACACAAATATATATATTCAGTCAGTCAGTATAATATTTACAAGTAGGTCACATTAAATACTTACAATATAATAAATGCATCATCCGGCTTAAAACATCAATATCAGGGGTTTTGACGTTGACATTTGAAGTCTGTCAATATTGTGAAAAGAATAGGTAAAATCAAACGTCCATGTCATATTGGGAATGTTATCGAAGACAAAAATAAATAATACTGTTCTGAACCACTTAATCCTCAGACGTTTGAAGTTACCGTAACAATAATTGAAATTAAAAGGTAATCTGCAGAAGTCGCCTTAATCTTTTTTACAGTAATAACAGGAACACCGGGTCGCAGATCGGAACTTCAGCGTGCGAAAACCGTCAACGCATAGCACCTTCGCCTCTAGCGGTTCCGTTTCCATGATGTTACAGCACTGTCCTATAGAAGTGACCGGTTGGGTACGGCTGGCCTTCGGTCCCGACGGCACTGCCCAGCTGTCGCAGAAACCCCGGCACGCGTTCGTCGTCATATGGAACTCGACGCAATCCGGAATGCTAATCTTTCTCGTGTGACCTTGCGTTGGTGATGGAATAGATCACGCAACAAAGCAGCACATGGGGATGGAAATCACACGTTGTCAATTTTCCCGTTGTGTTTTTAATACGCTTAATGGATTTTGCGAAATGAGACTGGGATAACTAACTATTTTGAAACCCGGTTTCTGCCCTGTTGTCGCTGGCCTGTTTACGGTGTTGGAAAGAAGGCGTTTCGACAACGATAACGCCGTAATAAGGACCCAGCAAGCTAACATTCTAAAAAAGAAATATTAAAACATAATTCGATCAGTGGCGGTTTCTTCTACAGTTTGCAGGTTTGCGCAACCACCAAAAATTATAATAGAAAAAAAAATATTTAATTTATAAAATGAAAGAAAGGGTAATTCTACATTTAAAAAATTTATACCACACAGAATAAATTATTCTATATACTATTTCTTTTTGGTTTCTAAACATGTAATGTAACCTAATCTTTGATATCGGGTTCGATACGTTAAATAAATGAAAAGAAAACGCATTTGGTTTGCTGCGCTAATGCAAACCAAGTATATAGGTACATTGAATGTATACAGCCAACGAACTTTGCCGAACGTCTTTCGGGTGTGTCTCCATAGAGTGAACGAGGTTGCAGCGTCGGTGCAAACCAAGCGGTCGTATGTACCATCTTTAACAAATTAAATGGGAATCTCAGCTCCACAAATCTTCGATTATTTATGCAATCAAAACTACAAGTATAGCTTACATAGCGATGCGTAGTTCAGAATTGTTCGCAAGTAATTTTTAATACATATTTTAGTGTACTGTAGTTTCGGTTGCATAAACAATCGAAAATTTGTGAAGCCTAGATTCGCATTTAATTTGTTAAAGATGGTGCATATACACGTACATGTTTATACACTGTGTATCAGCCAAATGGAATAAATTCGATAATAAATAAATGGATTCGTGTTCGAAGAAATGCTCGGACACGTCGATTGGTATTTTTAGTTGTGCATTTTTTTCAACAGAAACTTTTTATACATGATGTAACAGTGGCCAATACCAACTTTTTTTTTTATTTTATACAGGAGTAGTAAATAAAAGTCGTGAGTTAGTGACCCCAATTTATTTTTAATTTCAGTTACTCATTCTTAATTTTTCTTTTTGCCTAACGTTTCGACCAATTTAGGTCTTTTTGAAAGGTTAAAACTTTTTTTCCATATTTAACTTAACAGTT
This sequence comes from Protaetia brevitarsis, assembly GCA_004143645.1. Taxonomy (NCBI): domain Eukaryota; kingdom Metazoa; phylum Arthropoda; class Insecta; order Coleoptera; family Scarabaeidae; genus Protaetia; species Protaetia brevitarsis. The sequence goes on along the minus strand of RXPK01000261.1, from coordinate 1,236,660 downwards.
TCTTAACAACCATATTTTAAGATGTTTGTGTCAGTTGGTGTGTTTGTTTTAATAAGGTTTTAAAAAAAATATAACTTATAAATAATTATATTGACGAAAATTAAGCCTTTTGGTTATTTGACATATACAGTCGCGAGCAAATGTTATAGGCACCTTTGATAAAATTAATGAGTTTCATGTTTCTTGCATTTTTTGTGACAGATATTTCAACGTTTATATAATCGTCTTTATGGTTACAATAGTCTTTATAGATACCTTTTGTAAATGTATTATTTTTTTTATATATTTTGAAGTCTTCGAGATGTCACTTTCCTCGTCCCATCTAAAAAGTATTATAGCTGTACTAAAAACACTCTAATATGCAACCAATTAATAAGATCCTTTAAAATACTACATATTTATAATGTATTACCTACAAGTTTTTATTTTCTCATTTTTTACTGTGATATTCACCCAAAATTTAGGGTGCCTATAACATTTGCTCGCGAATGTATGTGGACTAGTTAAGTTAAATATGGAAAAAAGTTTTAACCTTTGAAAAAGACCTAAATTGGTCGAAACGTTAGGCAAGAAGAAAAATTAAGAATGAACAAATGAAATTAAAAATAAATTGGGGCCACTAACTCACGACTTTTATTTAGTACTCCTGTATAAAAAGAAATTATGGCCAAGAAAATCATATGAAGATTTTTTATTTTAAATGCTACACCCTATTCAATGTTGGGGTTCTTTAGAAAATGCTAAACATATTTCATGTACAATTTCCTATACCTATCTTCAACAGTTAAGGAAATATTAAGTGTTTTCAGTTTTTTGCAAAAAATAACATTAACGAAAGAAAATTATTTGATTACAGAAATTCGCAACAACACACACAAAAACTAATACGTAATCTGTTTATTTCTTGATATTGTAAAACAAAAACAAAAACAAAAAATTCCTTTTTACCGATATGAAAGAAACAAAAACTGTAAATATTTTTGTTTACTTTTCTGTTTAAAACCCCTGGCCTTAGCAAATTGTTGTCTGCCTGCACGACAGTTTAGTTGTCAGTGTTAGTTAACTGCATATCAGAAAAATAGTTCATTTAACAGAAATGCACAAAGTAACAATTCTACAGATGAGTGGTTATGGAGATAAATGGAAGTTGCTCTCTTATTTCATGAAAAAAATTCCAAATTTGCCGCCTATATCCCAAGGGACAATTAGTTAGAAAAGCAGTTTCGCGAGCTTTACATCTTTACATCATTACATTACATTACAAGATACTTCTAGTCGACAAGCAGCCACAATCTTCGGTGTTAGCCATTCATCGATTATTCGAACATTAAAAGAAAATAAAATACATCCCGATAAAATGATACCAACTCAGGATCTCATGGAAGACGATTTTGATAGGAGAATGTATTTTTGTGAACAAATTATGGCAATGTTAGATAACAATGTGATCCAATTAGAACATGTTTTGTTTTCTGATGAGTCCACCTTTACATTACACGGTCATGCTAATCGTCAGAATTGCCGCTATTGGTCGAGGGAAAATCCACACTGCACGAGAGAAGAACATACGCAATACCCTGTAAAGGTTATTACAAGTAATTGGAGATCATATAATAGGTTCCTTTTTCACTGATGGTAATTTGGATGGCGATAATTATTTAGCACTACTCAAAAATAAATGTCGTGCCAACTTTGACAAACTTATATCCTAATCCAGCAAACCCACAAGCTCCAGCGAGTATGATATAGTTTCAGCAAGATGGAGCACCGCCCCATTACTAAATGAATGTCCGGCAGTACCTCAACCGAATATTTCCAAATCAATGGATAGGAAGACGAGGATCGATTGAATGGCCAGCACGATCCCCTAATCTTACGCCGTTAGACTTCTTCTTATGGAGATATGTCAAAAGCATTGCAGGCAAAACTAAACCCCCCGACTTAGTTGACTTAAGAAGACGAATAATGCTTGCGAGTAGATCGGTGACGCCTGAGATGTTGAGTAACGTTAGAAGAAATTTCTGTTTAGATTAGGATGTTGTCAAGACGCACGCGGCGAGCATTTTGAACATCTCCTACATTGACATTAATGTTTTTTTAGTGTTTTTTTACAACATCAAGAAATAAACAGATCACTTATAAGTTTCTGAGCGTGTTGTGGCAAATTTCTGTAATCAAATAATTTTCTTTCTTTCTATGTTATTTTTTGCCTTTTGTTATTTTCCTAAACAGTTGAAGATAGGTATAGAAAATTGTACTTGAAATATATCTAGAGTTTTCTGAAGAATCCAAAAATTTAATAATATACAAGGTGTAGCATTTAAAATAAAAAGTAGGTATTGGCCACTGTTACATAACACACCATGTATAAAAGGTTTCTGTTGAAGAAAATGCACAACTAAAAATACCAATCGACGTGTCCGAGCGTTTCTTCGAACACGAACCCATTTATTTAATATCGAATTTATTCCATTTGGCTGATACACAGTATATATGTAATGTGTAATTTGAAAAGACTTCGTTACGTTACACAAGCTAATGGATCTATATTTGTGTCTTAAAAGGTGTTTCTACTCTTTTAATTTTAAATAATAATGAATTCAGTGGTCAGTGTAAAGTTTAATAGCGGATCCCTTCGATAAACGAACGTTTGCCGAAAAAGTTGAAGTAACGCAGTAGTTTAGCAGACGTATTTGGAATTTAAATCTGAAGCAATCGATTTCAAAAAAAAAAACGCGAACTTTTAATAGACTATTTTCTATTTTATTATTACCGTAACATAAAAAAAGAAATGTAAGGTAAAGTCAGGTAAGTGTGTAGTAAAAATTGCATAGTGCGAAGAAAATGTAACACTGTTCACATAATAAGACATTTTGATAAATTTTACACATAGAAGTACGTAATTGATGCTCAGTTGAAAGCCTTCAATAGATACACCTTTTATAATTATCAACGGTTTACTAGAAAAAAAAGAAATTTTAAGCACTGTCAATACTACACACTTACCCAGCAAAATGGGGCAAGTGTATAATCGTTCCGCATTTTATATATTAATAGCATTATCCTTTAGTTCGGCCAAGAGTGTAATACTAAACTGACGCCTGTTTAATAAGGTATGATATATTCACAATATATTCAAGTTATTACACGTTAGGAGATGCGAACTTTTGTTTGTAAAATTAGTATGAAGTTTAGTATATTAGTATTATAACAAGAGGACGCCCGTATTTCAATTTTAAAAATAAATATAGCCAAACTACACACTTGCCCCGGTTACACACTTACCTGACTTTACCTTACTATTTATTCTATTTCTTTGTATACAGTTTCAAAAATTATGGACGATAATAATTGGATTTCAATAATTTATCATTTAAACGATCGAATTAAGAAACGCTGCTTATCACAGAGGCATATGAAAAATGTAGTCTAATTTTCTTTTTGGAAATGTCAATATTGCTGCTCATTGTCAGATAAATAGCGCACATCAATAAATATAGCAATGCACAACAAAAAATTTAGACAAGATGCTTCTGACCCATATTTTGATGAACGGAAATTTCGTAGTGAACTAAGCGCAATTTATGAAACTGAAGATTTTAATTCAATCTCTGATTTGCTTTTACTTTAACTTTTAAAAATTCTAGTGCCAATTCCAATGACATCTACTGATGCAGAACTATGTTTTTTTTACTACTTTGAAAGAAATAAACACTTTCTTAATAAACACCAAGGCACAAGAATGACTTTATGCATTGATGATTTTATCGAAAATATTTTAGATTTTAATCAAAGAGTTACAGATAAATTTGCTATTACCCTATTACCAAAGATCCTCGCATGGAGTTTCTATTTCAATAAAATCAGTATATTAGTGGCCTTTAAAAGTATTTTTCTTAATTCTTTATAAGTACTCTAGCAAAAGAAGGTAATAATAAATCACTATAGCCAGTAAAAGTATTAGTATTCACAAAATTTGCAACTATCATATTTTTTAAGCACGAACCGCCACTGAGTTTGATTATTTAAAAACAATTAAAGAATAAAATTTCATATTCATAGTAAAAGCTTTTTCGCCAGTAGCTGATTCTCAATGTCAAAGTATTTTTCTCTGTCGGTTTTTTGTGTTTCTGAAATTGTAGGCGTACGCAAAAGATTTGTTACTAGTTTGTTTTCGAGTGCTGCAATCAGTTCTAAAGCATTTAACCAACAGACGGATAGTCAAGTTTGTGATTTGTTAATGTGTTTTTACAACTTAAAACAGAAACTAGTTTCTAGCTTCCGCCAACACATTTTATTTCAGTTTTGTTTTTGTTTTCAGTCCATTTCTACTAGTTGATGGGAAGATTTTGTTTTATTGTTATATTCAACAATAAATTATTGTCATTAGTGAAAAAAAACTTTCTTAATTTTTCTTTCGGTTTATTTATACTGGGTTTGTTAGAGAAAAAATAAGCAGATATATAAATATTTCTGTAGTAATAGTTGAATAATGATAACAGTACTACTGCTCTTGAACATCATTACTTTTGGGAAGAGTGCATACCGAAAGGATACGACACGAATACAACAAACGACACAACCAGCAACAGGACACGTGCCGTGTAAATTTAATATAATTGTCGTGTTTCTGGTTGTGTCGTTTGTCGTATTGCGTGTCGTAACCCTTCGGTGGGCAGTCTGCCTCACGCACAATGCACACCAGAGTGCAAATTCTTTAATGAACATTTCGCTGTTTTCCGAAATAATAATTATTAACGTCTGTATATCTAAAGTGGGTATTTACTTTACATACAAAAATATATTGTTAATAGGCAATCAGTGCCTGTTCTAACTTGACACGTGGCAAATGTGAAAACGGCATTAAATAATTTACGACTTTACAGTTATACCTCTCAAAATGGCGGAACAGATCTATAAATATTAAATATCGGTATATGTCACAATGAAAAAAATTGTAATTGTTTGAAAACATTTTAAAAAATGGTTTTGAAAGCCGATTTTAAAAAGCGGTTATGGTTTTTGTTTTGACGGCGATTAATCGCCACATTCGATTCGCAGCACTAATAAATACACCCAACTGTTATGATAATACCTGTAAACGATTAAATTAACGTAACTATTTTTGATGGGACTACTATTACTTTTTTTTTTTTTCGTTAATTTTGGCCAACAATTTTCGTCTTTGGATGTATTATTCAAGCATGCTGAATGATATAAGTTGAAGCGACAATCAAATTTTAACAACTTTTTGACGGTTACTTTGGCATGTAGAGCGCGTTGCTCGTACTTAAAATTATTATACTATTAAGTTAACTTGTTTAAGTACCTCTATAAGTCTATTAAAAATGTTAGTTACAAAAAAAAATCACAAAAAATCTTGTTAAAAATGATTCAATTCAACGCTTTTGAAAGCTATGTTTTAATATCGTGATTACAATAAATAGGTATAAATAACGCTTCTATATGGTAAAATTAATTTAAAATTAACTATAGATGCGAAAATTATTAAAGATATATTTGGAAATTCCGCTTGGATTTAAAATTGATGCATTAAACTTTACTGTCATGATCAAATGCTGCTAAAGACAGCACTGCACCATTATTATTTATCATGATAATGATTTTGTACAATTATAACCAGCATTATAACAAACAATGAATAAATTAAGGTAACTACTTTTTATACCATAATACCTATTTTTTGGTTAATTCAACAGTTTTAGTCTTTGGATGCACTATTCAAGCGTTTTGATAATTATCGTAACCACAAGAAAGAAACCTTACAAAAATAACTTCTACTGAAATAATGGATGCCAAAGATGGTGTTAAATATTTTTATCAATTGAATCGACATTACAAATTACAATTATGGTCAAATTTTAACAGCTTTTTGAAAGTTACTTTGACATTTAGAGCGCGTTGCTCGTACTTAAAATTATAATACTGTTAATTTAACTTGTTTCAGTACCTTTATAAGTCTATTAAAAATGCTAGTTTCAAAAAAAAAGAACAAAATCAAAAAATTGTGTTGAAAATATTTCAATTGAACGCTTTCGAAAGCTACGTTTTAATATCAGGGTTACAATAAAAAGGTATTTTGCAAAATAACGCTTCTGTATGGTAAAATTAATTTAAAATTAATTATAGATACGAAAATTATTAAAAATATATTTGGAAATTCTGCTTGAGTTTAAAATTAATGCATTAAACTTTGCTGCCATGATCAAACGCTGCTACAGATAGCATTGCATCATTATTATTCATCACGATGATGATTTTGTACAATTATAACCAGCATTATAACAAACAATGAATAAATTAACGTAACTATTTTTGAGGCGATAATACCTATTTTTTTAGTTAATTTAACAGTTTTAGTCTTTGGATGCACTATTCAAGCATTTTGATAATTATCGTAACCACAAGAAAGAAGCCTTACAAAAATAACTTCTACTGAAATAATGGGTGCCAAAGGTGGTGTTAAATATTTTTATGACTTGAATCGACATTACAAATTATAATTATGATACAATTTTAACAGCTTTTTGAAAGTTACTTTGACATTTAGAGCGCGTTGCTCGTACTTAAAATTATAATACTGTTAAGTTAACTTGTTTAAGTACCTTTATAAGTCTATTAAAAATGCTAGTTACAAAAAAAAGAACAAAATCAAAAAATCGTGTTGAAAATATTTCAATTGAACGCTTTCGAAAGCTACGTTTTAATATCAGGGTTACAATAAATAGGTATTTTGCAAAATAACGCTTCTGTATGGTAAAATTAATTTAAAATTAACTATAGATACGAAAATTATTAAAGATATAGTTGGAAATTCTGCTTGAGTTCAAAATTGATGCATTAAACTTTACTGCCATGATCAAACGCTGCTAAAGATAGCATTGTATCATTATTGTACCTCACGACGATGATTTTGCACAATTATAACCAGCATTATAACGAACAATGAATAAATTAGGATAACTATTTATGATAGGATAATACCTATTTTTTGGTTAATTCAACAGTTTTAGCCTTTGGATGTACTATTCAAGCATGCTCGATTAACATTTTTGATAATTATCGCAGTCACAAGAAAGAAGCCATACAAAAGTAACATCTATACCTTTATAAGTCTATTGAAAATGCTAGTTACAAAAAAAAACAAAGTAAAAAAAAATCATGTTGAAAACAATTCAATTCTCGACGCTTTTGAAGCTATGTTTTAATATCATGGTTACAATAAATAGGTATTTTGCAAAATAACGTTTCCATATAGTAAAATTAACTTAAAATTAGCTATAAGAATATCATTAAAGCTATATTTGGAAATTCCGCTTGGGTTTCAAATTGATGCATTACACTTTACTGCCATGATCCAATGCCGCTAAAGATATCATTGCATCATTATTATTCATCACATCGATGATTTTGCACAATTATAAGCAGCATTATAATGAACGATGAATAATGGCAACTAAATACAAATATTTCTGGCGTCAACATTGCTAGCGTCATATTTAATAAAATCGCATTACCCTTTTTTCCATTTAATTAAATTTAAAAATAAAATATATACAGTAGTTACCAATCAACAAGATGCTATCATAATCGTATGAGAATAAAATAAATAATTTATTTTAAGACAATAAAATAATACGGTAAGCAAAAACTAACAATACCATTTTCACGATTAAATGTTGTAATTATTATTATTTAGTATATACTCAAAGGGTTTACCATTTTCCCACTACTAACACAGATAAGCAAAATGAATGGATTTTACGTATAACACATTTGTAATCAACATTTTTTTATAGAGTAATTCAAAAATAAATCAAACCAAAAACTAGGTTATTGATGGTATTATTTAAAATTACTTAAATTTTATTAAAAGTGAGTTAGAAAGGAACTTTAACACTTTCTTATCAATTTTGCCATTAGCCATTAAAATCATAATCATAACATTACACTAAATCACCAGAACTCAAAACCAAATCATCTTTACTACAATCTTAGTTTGCGAAGGAAAAGAGGTTTCATTCATTCAATTTTAATTAAAAATGTTAAACTCACGCCAAAACAAACTTGCCCTGTTTAACTTTCATGCAAAATTTAACTATCTTTAAAACTCAACATGCGATTCGCGCGCCTATATTACGAAAAACGTAACGTCTCGACTCACCTGAGTGTCACCGTTCAGACGCTCTTCCGCTGACTGTGTCGCGGCGCTGAATGAACGCCGAAAGCGTCCGACCTTATTTCTATCTTATTCCAGTCAGTCGACACCACCCCCACCCCATCGGTAGGGGGCGAAGCCGCCCCCGTACACCGTTTCGTACGTACCTGCGAGGCGTGGATGTATTTTTTCTCGTGAAATTCCTATGCGTTAAAGAATTATGATAATCAGGAGCATCCGAATGCCATGATCGCACAGTAAGCTCTAACTGAGCGCCACTGAGAGGTGTTCCATGTTTAATTATGCGTGAAACAGACGCAAATAAACGAAGAAATTATAAGAAAACTTATTTCTGGATAGTATAATTTTACGTTTCTTTAGAATGATGTATTCAAGAAGCATTTTCGAGCGCTTAGCAAGCGATGATTAGATTAGGGTTGGGGTGGTCATACGAATCTGTTTCACCGTGAACTTTTCAGATCTATTGTGATCCCCTTTATTCTAGAAGGCGCTCTTCAACTTTGCGTTATTAATTGATCTATCATTTTTAAGAGCGGGTTCTTTATGCAGCTTTTATCTGTGGGGTTCTGAAGGTCCAAATACTAGAAACCTTGTCTTTGCCAAACCTTTATTGATAAACATTGTTTCAAAAAACTTCTGATTGTTGCAACACAATTATTTAATAACGTGAACCAGTCGTCCCCTTAAAGGCAAACAGTTTAAAAATTATTAATGGCCAAATATACTTCGACAACTAAATTATGCATCGACAGTCAAGTTTCAATTTGAGACGACAATAATTTCGTACAGCATCTATACCGGGTGCGCCATTAGTGTGTCGACAGAATTTAGCACGAAAACTATCAAAGATAGGAAAGTGAGATTTTCTATACATATATAGTATATCACTGCGCATCATATAAAATTATTTACAAATATACAGGGAGTTGCCAATTCCCGCAGCCACCTTCAACTTTTTTATTTTAAATGGATTGCTATATTTTTTAGTAGATATTTTGATAGCCACCTAAAATATCTTTGCAATGATATATGGGTATATGCACTTCCGACAATTAGTTTTGGATATATCGCAAATTTTGTCAAAATTTTTACGATTACAGCTTCTGAGATTTTAAGCTTTATCCCAAACACTGATGTATTGTCGCACGTTATTCTTTTGTTATCATTTGGGGCCTAACACTTTATATGTTTCTAGGTGATGCAACGTAAAAATATGTACAGGGTGTTAAATATGTAGTATCACATTTATCAAAATTCGAACGCTTTTTTTCGATTTCTTTAAATGAAACCTATATTTTTCGATATTGTCAGCAAATTCCCTGTAAAATTACCTCCGAAATTGTACCAACAATATAACATTTATCTCCAGTATTTTCGAAGATATTTCAATTTTAAAGAAAATACGTTTGCAATATTCAATATGTTGGACACCCAATATGCCCAGATGGCCATGATTTTCTAATAAAAACTACAAAATGTCGAATATTAAATGGTGCGAAGCCATTTACCTCTATTCATTCAAAGCAACAAGAAAAAACTGCACCCAACACAAAATTATTATTTATACTGTTAGATTCTTTAATAATAATATAATTTTAATTCAGAAAATGCTCAAATATATCTCCATTCTACTCTATGCATATTCTCAACCGTCTATGTATCGACTGCTTTACATTTTCTGCCATATTCCACTCGTTAACTTGAAGTAAAGCATTTCTTATGCATTGCTGCATGTCTTCTGCCGTTGTGGGGGGGTCATATAACGATGTTTGTGATAGTAGGCCACAGAAAAAAATCACAGGGGGTGAGATCTGGTGATCGCGGTGGCCAGCTTATTGGACCTTCTCTTCCAATCCACTTGTTAGGAAATATCTTATGTAGGTGCGCTCCGTAATGTTCGGGTGCACCATCGTGTTAGTACCACAGCCCATGAAGTTACCTGGAAGGCCTTCCAGTGGTGTCCGATAAATTATTTTGTAAAAAGTTTCTATAGTTTTCACAATTTAAGGTATTATCAAAGAAAAATGGACCTACAACCCTTCCCAACTTCCTAAGATGCTTCCCCAAATTTTCAAACTCCACTTGTGTTGATACAAAGTGGTCTGCACAAAATGAGAGTTACTTGTATAATAGTAGTGTGCATTTTTCCTGGAATTGGAATTTGCTGACAATATCGAAAAATATAGGTTCCTTTTAAAAAATCGAAAAAAAAAGCGTTTGAATTTTGATAAATGTGACACTACATATTTAACATATATAGTGTTATTCCCCCAATTGATAACCAAAGAATAACGTGGGACAATACATCAGTTATTGGGATAAAGTTTAAAATCTCACAAGTTGTAATCGTAAAAAAATTGACAAAATTTGCGATATATCCAAAACCAATTGTCGGTAGTGCATATACCCATATATCATTCCAAAGATATTTTAAGTGGCTATAAAAATATCTATTAAAAAATATAGCAATCCATTTAAAATAAAAAAGTTGAAGGTGGCTGCGGAAATTGGCAACACACTGTATATTTATAAATAATCTTATATGATGCGCAGTGATATACTATATATGTATAGAAAATCTCACTTTCCTATCTTTGATAGTTTTTGTCCTAAATTCCGCCGACACATTAATGTGCACCCGGTATAGTTTTACTTCATCCTGATAGGTGGAAATAAATTCAAATCATCACTCTGGAAACATGCTGGTAGTTTTTGAGTCATACTTTGTCGCCATTTGGCATCTACAAGTTCATTTCGTAGAGAATCTACTGGTTCAACAATTTTCACATTCAATTCTTCTCGCGCGTTTGAGTTACAATAGCGTCGGATCCTACAACAAATTATGGAAAAAAGTACTTCATTTTTGTGTTATACGATAACGAATGCCTAAAACAATTCAACGTTTGGGTTTCATATTTGTGAGTAAAATCATTTCAAAAAAAATGATAAATTAAATCCTAAGGCGTCACAACTGTTTTGGCCAATAAAAAACTGTCAATTTTAGCGTTAGCTAAGTATCATATGAGACAGGCATCATGACAGAAATGCTAAAGTAAGTTTTATAAGACTACTGTTGTTATAAGTTTTATACAAATCAAATAGATCATTTTACACAGACAACTTACTTTAAGGGCGAGTTTCATAATGTCACTTTAAAGCTTTAAAATTACTTTAAATTAAAGTTTCCATAAATAATACACAGACTTTTGTTAAAGTGGTAAAGTGACATTTATTATGAAATCGGCCCTAAGATCCTGTATTTGAAATAGTTATTGACCAAAATTTACCACCTATTGATGACGTTGCGGCTATAGAATATTTCTTTAACGGATCTAGATTTTAGCTATGAATCTTTCTAACAACAACACGGACTATAAACGTAATTCCAGTCAAACGTAATATCACAATTGAGAATTTGACACATTAACTGACAACGGAGATGAAAACACATAACACAATCTCTAATTCTTTATTGGGCGGAACAGTTGTGACGTTGTACTAAAATTTTTCAAAAATATACATTTCCAAACTTCTTTTCCTTTAAAAACACTAATCTCATAAACAAAAAAACCTGTAAATTCGTAGTAATTTGAAACTTTTCTTTCGAATAAAAAAAAAATTTAAAAATGGTTCCCGACCCTATTATTAATAACACGAAATTTAAAACAATCACAAAAGAAAAATCCAATGGAAAAAAAAGTAGAGCTGGAAGTATCTTGTGTAAAAAGATACTTAAAAGTATCTAAGTACGGTTTTGTATACAGGCTGTTTCGGAAGTATTCAGAAATATTGTTGTGAACGGTTCGCCATTCAATTTTACAAGGAAAAGTTCTTATGAACATGTGTGATAAATTTTATTTAGTGGCCTTTGTAATTTTAGCAATTACTGTGCCAAACCTAAAAATCAACGCATCATTCTAATTTCGTTTTAGTACTAGTTCTGTTTTCGTTTGTGTTCGATTTAAACTTTTTGACGATATCTGCGTTTACTAAAGCTGAAATGGTTAATATGCATTTTTTGTATGGATTAGCCAATGGTAATGCCTTAGAGGCTAGACGTATGTATGCCCAGAGTTAACCAAATAACCGCTTACCATGTTCTGAAACATTTACTGAACTTCATCTTCATTTACAAGAAACTGGCAGTTTTACAAGCTCAAGGGATATTATCAAATGACCTAGACATACAAGAACTCCACAACTTGAAGATGAGATTCTTCAATTTATTCCCGAACATCCAAAACGAGTACCAGAAAAATTGCTCAATAAGTAAATGTTAGTCACAAAACTGTTTGGAATATTCTAAAAGAAAATTTATTGCATCCATATAATATTAAACGTGTTCAAGATTTGCTACCTAATGATTATCGCTCCGAATGCAGTATTGCCAATGCTTTTTCAGAAAAATTACAAACAGTCCCAATTTTGCTGCCACTGTATTGTTTATACATGAAGCCAACTTGCGGTTATTACGAATTTTCGTAATAACCGCAAGTGGTCTGATGTGAATCCACATGCCACAATTCCTGGGGATTGGGAGCACATACCAGGCGCGTCCCCGAGGTGGATAGGGAAAAGGCCATCTTGCCAGGATTCGCTCAAAACAAGATGGTTAGTGGCGGCTATAAGTTCGTTCTCTCTGCTTAAATCCGGAACAGGATGAATAAAAACCATTGGACACCTTGGACAGGGTTCTATAACGATGCCAGTTGTTGCTTTCGGCTACCGAAAGCCCAACTGTTAAACCAGGTTCCGAAAGAGATGGGGAGTCTTGGCTTAACTGCACGGACCGAGAGGAAATAACCTCAACGAAAACCGAAATCCTATGGTGGCGGACTAGGCTGATGGGATGCGTGGCTGGATAGAAGACTAGTCTACTAGTCCAATCTTGGGGCACCTGGCGCAACCTATTGTATTTAGCCTTACCTCTATATGCGGGGCTCTATGGAGGTGGACCTTTTCTTCCCTAGCTGCTCGTGGCATCTACCATGGAGGAAGGACGTTTATTAGCGGGACGATACTGCTAATAAACAGGAATTGGAGCAGGACCTCCATAAGAAGCCTTCCACTTCCAAACTGAGAGTACCTCACAAGGAAGGAACAAAGGGAGGAGCAAAACGACTGGAGCAGATTCGGCAACAGGATGGCATCCATCCCCTCTCAAATTGCGTAGCACTGTGCAACTCAAGGGCGTTGCACCTGGGAGCACATGAAATCGAAGCAGAGACTTACCTAACCTGGGGCCTTCTGATATCTTACACTTTCTGGAAGGAATAGGATTGGAAGACCAGCTGTAATACAGCAAGAACAGGGGACACAATAGATCTTTTAGGTAGCAGTGTAATATCACCCTTGCAATATATGCATACATACATACATACATGCAACAATTGCAGCACGATTCCAACAAATTTTCGGTCACCGTTCGGATTGGTATTATCGACAATTATTTGTCGTATTTATCGTTAAAATCATAACGATTCCTAAAATACACCAAGATGAATATTCTCAACTGTGCGCGATCGCCAATCCTGTGACATAACAGTACGAAGAGTTGATATGCTCATGTTCCAATTCATAAAATCGAATTCTTTTACGCAAGAATTTTAAAATTAAATGTAAATTAACCGAAATTCATCTTGCGATAGTGCAAACTTACGAAATACAAACTGCAAGACAAATGCTTTAGTAGTATTTATTGTTGGTATCTTAAATAAATACATTCACACGAAATACAATAACACACCTTAAAACTAATTAATATTTTACATGTGCATCTCGGAATGATTCCAAACATTACAAATATATGTTTTATGCGTTTAAAACAGAATTACAGAAATCAGTCATGTTTCATTTGGATCACAGACTATGCTATGAAATTATCGCGTATCTTCTTGTCTTCTCTTGACTTGGCGCAAGCAGTATAAAGTACCAGTGCCTGACACGCCAACTGGACAAAAAAATATATGGTAATACCTAAACCGTAGACTGCTGATACAAAAGGCAAACTCAATCTACAATATAAAATGGAGTATGAAAATTAAACAATACAAGAATTTCGATAGGTTTACCCAAAAGTACAGAAACATTGAAACGTACTTACTCGAAAAGATCATAAGCGTCCGTGCAATCATCTGGCAACAAAATACTCGCAAACCACGTAAATGGATGGCAAACAGTTGTCAATGTGAGGTTGCAACCATACAATAAAGCGATTATGGCTCCCAAAAGTCCCAAAGAGTACTGCCAGGAATTGTGCGGACCGATGCAACAATTCAACCTACGGCTACCAAGTAAAAATTAAATTCTCAATCGCAAAAATTATTTATTACCAAGCGCAGTGTTTGCTCTCACTCGGAACTTGCATCATGCAATGCAAACAATTCCTAGTAGAACCTTCAAGTGGCCTGCGCTTCTTCGCCAGCCAGAACCAAACGCAGCTAATTGCAATCACAGCGGTTAAGACCACGTTTTCCTCCCACAGGATTTCCAAGAATGGTATAACGATGAATTCGAATATTAAGTAAAGTACTAGGAAGGAAACGTACATCCAGACTTGGAAAAAACTGCTCCTAGAATTCTGAAATTTTTGCTTAACATACACCAGAAAGATAATCATGGACAAGCCAGAAACCGCAGTCCAAATTGGACCTTCTGATGCCAGAAGTAAAAAGAACACAACGAGTATGATGGAGACAACTGCTTCCAGAGGTATGCGTTTAGCTCCACCTTTCCACGGTATCCGTAACCTATCATGCAAAGTCGCCATGAAGCCGGTTTGGTTATAGTGAGGAACGCCCCGTCCTGATATGAAACTGAAAAGAAAAACACTAATGTACTGAATTTAGATAATATGCAGTGCAAGGAATGGCAAGTCCTATTAATATTGTTACGATGACTTTTTTTTTGACGTCTGCGGGAACTAAGCCCATACGCCGCAGTTTTAATGACTACATTTAAAATTGCTGATATAATACTTTTGTAGCGTAATACTAGATAGATTATTCGTAAAAGCTTTCTAATTTGTTAATTTTATGTAAAAAAACCCAACAATTTCTATCATATGTTTGATAAAAGTTACTCTGACACTCAGAATTCGCTCAGTTAAACGACTAAAATAAACCTTAATGTAGATGTGGAGTTAATCAGGTAAAGACAGGGACACACATTTCACATCTCGGAGCCTATCGAGACTACTAACAGTAAGACACACAAAAATTCGACCCACATAGGTGTAAATAGGATGGGCGTATTCCACATCCACCCCTTAAATTCTAACATTCATTTTAATTAAGATTGAGATTAATAACTTTCCTATTCATGTAAAGTAATGTAATAATGCTGGATGGTAAGGGAATACGTTTTTTAACTATTAAATGAATGAATTGATTAATTATACTTGCATGATTTTGACATCTAAAAAATATATGGTTTAAATTTACATTCTCATAATCACAATTACATACAGGTGACTCTATGCTTTTAACTCGAGCTAGGTGCGCAGGATATTGTCCGTGTCCAAGCTTAAATCTAGCAATAGTTGAGCGGTAAAACCGGGTTATATTAGATTCAATATACCAAGAGCTATTTTTAGTCGAAGCCTGTATATATGCGTATTGAGAATAACTATTTTTCCAATACGAGTCCCAGTTTCGACGTAATATTTGATCTTTTGTAATGGATATTACTTCTCCCATACTTAATACAGATTTATACATAATGCCTTCAGCACCACTCCTCTTAGCTAAACGATCAACTACTTCATTTGGTTCAATATTAACAAGACTTAAAGACCCAATATATAACGGTTTGGACTGATCTTGACCTTAATTCAATTAATATATTTATAATGTCTAAAATTATTGGCTGCAATTTTGAAATAGGATCTCTTTTTTTTATAGCATATATGACACTTGTGGAATCTGTCATGATCGTTATATGTGAATTTCCAGAATCACTACCATATTTTAAAGCTTCCAACACTGCAATTGCTTCAGCCGTAAATATCGATGCGCTGGAATTTAATCGGAACATTTTATATGATTGGTTGTTAAAATCATAAAAGGCACATCCACATTTCTCTTTATCCTTTATCCCTCTTCATCCGTAAAAATAATAAGAACTCTTGGGAGTTTTTGAGAATAGATAAAAATAATTGTCAATCATGCTCTACTTGTCCAGAGTATGCTGGTATTTCAATGGAATCATTAAATATATAAGTATAATAATCAAAATTTTCAGACATAGAGACATATAGTCGATCTTTATATTTGGAAGTAAATCGAAAGCTCTCCACAAGTATAGGTGATTCCTTTTTAAGCCAATATTTTGTACTAAATACCAATACCTTGCGGGATGTTCACACAACAAAATAATAAATTCTTATATTTTAAACCTATTTGCATGTTTAAAAAAAATTAATACATCAAAAACTTCCGTTCCTGTTTGAGTTTATAGTTCGTTATAAGTTTATTAAATAAAAAATAATGCGTAATGACAATACGAACAATTTCAACTTTTTCATCAACTGTCATACGCGCCATTCCATCTTTATACTGACTCACTTTGTATTAAATTAAAATAGAAATGACAGGTTCTTTTTAGTTGGTATATTGTTTTTGAATATTGCAACAGTCATAGCAAACTCGATATTTTTTCATATTGACAAACCAAAAGAATCGACGGATTTCACTGGAAAGGATTAAATAGTACATGACAGTGAAGAACTCCAAAAGAGTAATATTTTATTTTGTAAACACCCTGCACAGTATTGGTTTAAAATTTTGTATAGAGGGGTTTTTGGTGATGCTAAACAAGATTATAATGCTCCCTAACAAGTAAAAAACCAGTCGACAGTGATTTTTAATAATCACATTGGAAAGAACATATTTTATAGCATATTACTAATTTCCATATATACCACCAATCCAAAAACTTCCAATAACAAAAATAAAAAATTGCCTAATCTAAAAAGAAATGGTCTTTTTTTTAGCAACTAACGCTGCTAGCGAAATCATAAAATCGTGCTAATAATAACGATGCTACAATATGGGAGTCACGAAAAGTGAGACTCTACTACACTCTGTTTCATATTAAAACATTTAACTTCATTCCTCCATAGCGCACTTACATATAAATTCATAATACTATATAGTAGTATGCCTTTTAATGATTTATAAATTTGTACATGATTTACCTTCTTTAGACTAAATTTTATCTTTTATTTACCCTATTTTTTTTTAAACCTGAAGATGGCAATATTTGGCGTATTGTTTTGATAAGATATTTAAATAAATTTAAAATGGATCGGATCTATATATCTCTTTTGTTATAACACTATGTACAGTGTGGAAAAAGAGTAACGGATAAACTCATTAGTATCAATACTAACACTATGGAAAACATCGTACAGTAGTCTATATAGTAATTTTAATTGCCCCAATTTTGATCTTGTTACTTCATTTGTTTTTAAAGTCATAGACAATTTGTTTAAATCACAATATATATTTTTTATTATTGATTTCAATGGTACTCTTTGTTTGAAAAACTGCGTAAAATTGCTACATTTAAAAAATTGATAAAAACGCCTTAAACCATGAATATTAAAAAATCTCTAAATCTGCAGAAAAAAAATAGTTATCCTACGGCTTTCAGAAGTAAAAAAAAAATCATTTTCAGCCCTATATAACAACAATCACAAAAACAAACACAGACATCTTCAGAAATCATACTAAATGTTTAAAGTGACGACACTGTACCATCTGACAATATCCAAGAAGATTATTAAATTAAATTCTTACATTCTGAAGAGCTTCAGGTGATATTAATCCAATCTCGTGTCGAATTCTTTGTGCAAATTTAGAGAATTTCAAGGCATTTTGTTATCAATTTGTTTTTTTTTTTTTTCAATTGTAACATATTAAAAATTTATACCATTAAAAATCGGAAGAAAGGCCCTATGAAAATCAGTATTAAAAGGTTGTCATTAAAAAAAATATTGATAACGTCATAACTTTAAAAGCAAATGAAGTAACAAGATAAAAATGGTAATCATTACTTTTTCGACCACGATTTGGAGACTCAATATTCGCAATACCATATTAACTAGCTGCAACCAGCACCTAGCTATGCTGGACCCTTACTAGACGCTTTTATAACAAGAACCCAAACAGCGATCACGATAGCGTTTTAAAGTACCTAACTGATTAAAGTGATTAAAAGAATAATAATAGCAGATAGCCGCACTACTGCTAAATCGTAAACATTGTTAAAATATCTATACATCAATTTCCTTGAGAGTTTGGAAAGGCATGTACTAACATTTAAAAAGGAATTTCTTATCTCTAATCAATTATCAGTATTACAAAATATGGTTGCACGTACGCAACCTTATCATTACGACTGAGCAATTTTATACAAAAATTTTGAAATGTGCTTTTATTAAAAAAGAAACTGCTATTGCAATAAGAATATTTGAATCTATAGGGTTGTTCGAACTTTAATGTGAAGAGAGTCACACTACCACCTACAACTTAAGAAAAACAAATCAACACAATCATAACATACTAATACTACCTATACCACAACTATGCTAGCAACGCGTATTTATATTTTCTTTTTCAACTCCGTCACTCTTCTCACATTCGAAGAAATTAATTATAAATTATATAATAATAATTAAAATGAACTAATACAGGTTAATTAAGGGTTACATACCTTTCGAAGCCTTCGTCGAAATCTTGACAATTACAACAACATGCTAGTATGTGGTTACGTTCCTCATGTATGTCCAAATATTCACAGCAACACAACGGAGAATTATCGGTAATCATTAATACATAAATAATTCACACCACAACTACATTTCCTATTGATAATCTCCATATAATTGCAATTCCGGCAATCGGGTCTAGCAAACATAAACATCTGTGAAGTTATGTGCGAAGTTATCTTGGGGTTGTCAAATGGTTGATGTATTCATGATGTATTCATTATATTTTTAATTGGTAATCACATAAGAAATGTCTTTAGCATCTAAAATTACCTTAAGTGCTGCTTGTATAACGTCAGTTGGTATTATTGGTTACGTACATTACAAACAACAATTAGATAGGTTAAAGCAGTTTTTTTCTTCTACATTTATATGTATATACCACGAGATCTTTTCTGTTTTTAGGAACAAGCTGCACGATGGAGTTTTGCGTGATGTAGAAAGACAGCAGAGGCGAAAAGCTGAGAATGTCTATACTTTGCAACAGCAGATAGATTTTACAAAAGAACTGCGTAAGACTCAATTGGAAGATGCTAAAAGTGGAACGTGACATTGTGTTATATAGTATTGTAGGCCAAAAATAGCTGTTTCTATTGGATAGTGTTAAAATAATTTTTTTAAAGTGTAAAAGATTCTTATCTGGTAATTTTGAGAACTACAATTGATTTACGTAAAGCTTTCATAAAGTGTTTATGTAGAAAATTACAGTGTATTTTTATATCTTAATTAAACATGAAGTGGTAAATGGTATAATTTATTGCAAATTTAAGGTACACAAAGCAAGTAATCACATATAAAAATAAGAACTTAAATATTAATTAGCTTATATCTGAACCATTGGCGAAGTGAACCCTGCGATTCTCCAAATTGCTGTAACCTAAGCCAAAATTCTTATTCAACTCTTCCATAGATTGACGGATGCACAAGTTCTTGTAATACTTTTTATACCTATGAACTATGAAGAGAGAACACACAACCATAATTACCAAAATTAATACCCATAAAACTATGAATGCGATGAACAAAGAATAATCGATGCATACTTTCTGTGTATCCACATCTGAAACAATCAAAAATATTTTATGAAGCACAAAACTACATAATTCTGTAATTATCAATCGCATTGTAGGTACTGCACAAATAGCATCATACTGCGATCATAAAAATTACTTCAGAGAACATTAACTAAAATAGAGGAATGATAATAGACTTATTTATTACTTTTAAAAAGTTTTAAATCAGATATATATTTTGTTTGAATAATTCACAAAATACTTTGAGCGCATGCAGTGATTCGGGTTTGAATATGTTGAATAAAATAGATGGCCCAATGGAAAATTTTAACCCTATATTGTCCCATTATTACATTATTTAATTTATCACAAATAGTTGAATGTTCAGTATATGAACGCTTAAACTTATTATATAAGTAATATATTATAAGTTTATATTCTTCGCTAAATAATTAATCGCAAAATCCACTGTAATTGTACCAATAGTGACATCTAGGAACTAAAAGCAACACTCCAACCCAAACACTCTTCATTCACGATATCACACATCCGCACAAACTTTGATATTCTGCAGTAAAGCCTGTCACTTTGCAAAGTTTGAAACTTATAAGCGATAGCAAACTACCGCAGATGTGAATCCTGAAGCGCCAATGGTTAAGTAATAACATCTGCAATTTCAAACTTTTATAGAGAAAATGGGATATCCAACGTTTTCACGTTATTCAGTTCCCTAACAGGTAGGCAACACAAACTACAGCGAACGTATCTTCTCAATATAATTGCAGTAAAACGCAAACATTTTGTAATCGTGGAAATTGTAAGTGATAGAATTATTATTTTAAGATATATCAGGATAAAATGTTGCAGATTTTCAACAATGAACGTAATGATCTTTAAACAAATCCATTCGCGCAGCAAATCATAAAAAACATACATGAATTCTATAGACTGATTCAATTTAAGTGCGGGCCATTGCTATCTCTGTTTCGTTTACGTTACGTTACTTTCGCACACTTTACAAACTAGACAACACCTTTGCTTATTTATGAAGAAAAAACAAAGAAAAAAATATCATTATCGACGGGGAAGCAGAAATTACAGTGCTAGCATATTTTGAAGCCCATCGCGAATTTTCCATTAGAGATGCTAGTAAGGATGCGTCCACACGATCGGAGTTCGCCGAACTCAGAATGTTCGCCAACTACCGAACTCTACACAAATCGTGTGGACGGACCTTTTTTTCTAAAATCAATAATAGAAACTTTTTTATTTGTCTATTACTTATAGTACTATAATACATGTGTGTTCTTCTTTTTAACAAATCTTAGATAACACAAAATACCCTAAAAAGTCGTCCAATCTACCAAATGGAAAAGAAAAAGGAATCAAAAACCGAAATGAGCCGAAAGAAAATCGTTTTAATTTTTAATTGTTTAGTAGTTAAACTTAATTTGAAATAGAATATGATTTCAAATTAAGTTTAACTACTAAACACTTAAAAATTTAAAACGGTTTTCTTCAGTTTTTTGATTTCTTTTCCAATTGGTATATTGGACTACTTCTTGGAATTCTGTATAATTCATATATTCAAATATTTGTTCAATAATAAAATAATTGAATAAGGTTCCATTTCGGTTCCGGTCCAAAGAAAAATAGAGGTTATATGGTACAGTTCATCCTTCATCCTTCAAAGTCAAGTGGTGGAACGGTGCAAGTCTCTGGGCTTAATTTTACTTAATTTGATTTATTTATTTTTGCAAAACAAATTATGCTAACTATGTCGACTTGCGAATATTGGCATGAAAAGGCAGGATAAGCTACTGAAAAGTGTCTCCGGTGGCATGAAATTGAAAATTCATACAAAAGTTGAGCTTTATGAAGGTAATGACCTGTGCAAAATTTTAGCCCCCCACAACTGACAGGAGAGTTGATAAAAATAGTCGACCCCCAAACTACATTATTCTTCATCTGGAGTTCTTTTTAGCCAATCGATTTGAAATTTTACAGAAATAATGTGTTTATTTAGTACCCCAATTTAAAAAAAAAATAACCCCGTTGTGACAATTTTAACTAGTTAAAAAAAATTCAAATATTTTTGGAACCCCCAGAAAGGAGGTCATGCTTCCGAGTACAAACACCAAACTCTTGACAAATTAATATGCTCCTATAACCCAGCTTTGTTGCGTGAAAATTTGATATAATTTGCTATGGTAGAACAGCTTTGAAAAAAAGTAAAATTGAATGAAAGGTATGTATTACGCAGCAATAGCAGCGTGTTTTATTTCTTTGGCTGTATTCTTTAGAACTTTTAGAAACTATACTCCGATATACTGGGTATTTCATAAAAAAAGTGCCACGGTATATTTCATTATTTTAAATGTTTACATTATCAAATATCCCTAATCACACCCCATTCTTCTCCAGATTATGAAAGTACTTTGTTTTGTGGTTTTCGGGTTACAACTGTTTCTCATCAAAGATTGAAAAATCGGCTATACCAAAGAAAGTATTCCTACATCCAAACGCCTTCAAATAACAATAAATTTTTGTGTGGATTAGGTCAAAATGTCCGCAAATTCCTTTTATCAGCAAATGACAGAGTGGTCGCCAGGAAAGTATTGATTTTACCGTTTTCAAAATGATTTTTTTTTAATGGTGTAAGAATTCGAAATTCCATCCTGTATATTGCAAGTATGTAAATTCATTTTCTTAATGCGTAGTTGATAAGTACCCTGGCTCCAGCAAAACAAGCGTTGCCTCACGACAGACAACAAGCGTTCTTTGTTTTAAGGCCCGCGTAATTAAAATAACATGGTAATACTTTGTATTTTAATCTATTACTTTGTCCAATGAATGTTATCTCCTACCTTGTTTATTGTATATTACAAGACACCGGTCGCCAATTCCCACGTTATGCTATCAGTAGGTCGTCTGAAAGTCAGAAAAATAACGCCTTCGGTCATACTTGCGCCCTTCTGTGAAGAGAGGACGAACTAGTTATCGGTGCAAAATGATGTCACAACTAGAGACTATAAAAAACCCTTACATAGCGGGATTGGGAAATTAGTTCGCGATCCTTCAAACTAGCTTCAGGAATAAGCCCGCGTTCTTCCTCGTCGAGTGTCTCTAAATCTTAAAAAATAAAACTTCTCATCTTAGTTTTTGCAATCAAAATACGCTTAAAATTCGAGAACAGGAAGCACAAGCTTTCCTCGAAAGGTATTTTGATTTGTGATCAAATTCATGTAAATTACCCCCCTTTTAGTTTGCTTTGGCTTAAAAAGATTGTGGGTGTTGTGCAAAGTTTTGTGCCTAAGATTTGGACGACGTGAAGAATTATTTTTCCCACATCGGCCGGTAAGATGTTCAAAAATTCTGCTTAAGACTAACCATTGTAAATACATAAAAATCGGGACTCGTTCGCTCTCTCTCTCCCTCTCTCCCTCAGTAAATTAGTATGATAAATTATTCATTAAGATAATTGTGTTTTGGTTTACTTTTTTTTGTTGTTCACTTGATATCCCATTTAATTTTATCTGATAATATATAATTTTAAAAGACATAAGTCATTCTTTTATTTCGTCATTCTAAAAGAAGATCAGTTTGAACCCTTAGTGAATTCCCGAGAGGAAGTCAGTCTAGTAAAGAGAAAGCCGACGAGAAGAGTAAGTCGACAATCTTTAGGCTAACTAACGGCCCTGCTCCGACTGACGGAGGAAAACACAGTTCGGAAACATCTTTGGCTAAAATTACTAAAACCATTCGCTACCGAACAAAAAGTTTGTTTCCCAGCAGTGGCTCGCCGGTCAAAAGAGCAGGTGTGGGTTATCTGTGAGACGGAATTTGGCGTTGTCTTATTTGAATTTGGGCTAGCCATCCCCGAAAGTCTCCAGATAGGAAAACCCGTTTCCGTTACAATGGAACACGCTGTATATTTTTTATCTCCGTCTCTTTTTAGTCAATTGATTTGAAATTTTACAGTAATATTTTGTTTGATTAGTATTCCAATTTAAAAAAATTTGACCCCGTTGTGACAATTTTAACTAGTTAAAAAAAGTTAAAATATTTTTGGGTCCCCCATAAAGGAGGTCATCATTCAAAGATTAATTTTTTAATTGGAAGTAATATTCAAACAAATTGTTTCTGTAAAATTTCAAATCGATTGGTTAAAAAGAGACGAAAATAAAAAATAATATAGTTTTGGAGTTAATTGCTTTAGTTCTAGAGGGCTGATATTTTGCATTGGTCATTACCTTCATAAATCGCAACTTTTGTATATATTTCAATTCGATACCATCAGAAGCACTTTTCAGTAGCTTACCCTCGTAAACCTTCAAAAAGAAAAAGATGGTCATTGTTCAGCATTGTTCAAAAGTTTTATTTAAAGCTTAATAAATTAAAAGTTCTTGTATGTGGCTATCTGTGATAAAACCACTCTAAGTCTATCAAAAAGCTCTAGGAAACAGTTTTAACAGATAAGTGGTGCATGTATGCTCTACTACAACTTTAACACACTCGACAAGGCAGTTTCCAACACGTAACAATAGAATATTAATCACGACAGTGTTATAAAATATACTGCTGTGGACCGCGCCCCGGTTTTCGCAAGTTCAGATTTAGTCGTATTTAATCCGATCAGCCTTTATCAATGTTTTGTAGGTGTTTCCACAAATTCAATTGTTTATTTTTAAATAAGAGTTAGTTAATGGGTTAATTGTTTAATTTATTTATTTAAATGTTCAATTGTTTTAAATTAATTTCACTCTGTAAAATGGATAGCGTTCGCTAGTATAGTTTTTGTACTTTCTAATAGTTTTCTTCGATGATTTGTGCGTTGCGCTGCACGCAGCTGTTGTTATATGTATACGACTGTTTAACCTTGTGAGGGCTAGTTCCTAGGTAGATGCAAGCGTGAGTAGTTGTACTTTTATATTCATTGCTGCCATTTTGTTCATACTTTTGATTTAAAGATTTATTTCGTTTAATTTGAATTTATTTCGTCCATCAAGGAACTCGCTATATAATAATTGTTATTATATTGTTGTGTACACAATTTAGATATAAGATCATTTATTATTTTTGTTCGGGAAGGTATTTTAGTTTAAAGAGTTATTTTTTTTCGTTTTTTAATTTTGCTGATTTGTAATTATTTATTAATCACCTCGGGTTGGGTGAATAGAAGCTTTGTGCTTGTATTTAAAGTTTTCTTTTGTAAATTTACTTGAACTGTCCACGTTTAATTTAGTTTGTTTTAATTTTGAAACCACGTAGATTGATGTGATATAAAAAGGACTATCTTTCTGAACTAATTTGTTCCTTTTTGCTTTGATAGAGGATTTAGCATTGTCCTTTTGTAATTTAGAATCGAGCAGTTTTGATTTAGACCAGAACCCTTTGTCCACGGTTTTTTTTCTGCATAATTGTAATTAACTATTTTTTTTTTTATAATAAAAATTCTTGATTGTTATTTAATGTCATTCAAAATTCTGTTCTTTTATTTTTGATTTAACCTTTTCAATTTTTGGGGTAATTAAAGAAAGTCAGATTTCTTTCACCCACTTTTCACTTTTCGTGATTAAAGTCAAGTTTTAATTTGCGAAGGTACCTCTAAGTTTAATTGTTCTTTTGCGCCCTTTTAAATTTATCCGTTGAGCTAGCTAACTTAATTTTCATTTTTCATTTTGCATTTTTCAAAATTCTTTTGTTACCTTCAGTACACAGCAATACGTACGCCCAATATATGCTTACCATAATCTGCAAGTAATACCCCTATTGCTCTCACCGAAAATTAATCTGTCCGATGTCAAGTCTTTGGGATTCTTAACAGTTATAACTAACTCCAGCGCCATTTCTCTAACGATTTCTCTTCCAATTTTATCAAATTCTTCTTTATTTACGTTTTCCACGTCTGTACCATTGGTAGTGTACACTGGACTGTGCCTTTTCACTCTGTTATTGTTGTAGTTACCGCAATCCACCTATGAAAGTAATACGGAAGAGAAACTGATGTGTATTTTTAGAATTTAAACAATCGCCTTACGACAGGGCATTCATTTTGGCAAAACATCACCATAACGCTGAATCGGATGATTGGAGATGTAGAAAATTTGAAGGCTTGAAAAACGGCACTCAATCGTTTAACGGAATTTTCCGACGTTTTAGTTAACGCAGGAAAAACATTGAGATTCGTTGGACAACCTCTGTCGTCCAAAAGTAGGATGGAATCTTCAGAATTTGGTGTCATTGCAATAAGATGACCAGCTGATATATCGAAACTATCTAAAATTATTAGAAAATGCAGCATGGTGCTTGAAAAAAGTAATTTTATTGTTAATTACTTACCATTATCTGATTGTACTTCTATAACCAATTCCATTCTTGACCTATTTGAGTTTCGCTCACCTCTTCGTGAGTGTAAAAGTCCAAAATTCTCATTATAACTGCAGGAGCATCACTGGTTGAGTTTACAATGGCCGTTCCATTATTAGGAAGTTCACTAAAAATAAATGAAAAGCGTCACAACTTTAACGTTCTTGAGTCATAATTTGCAAACTTTACTTAGCAAAATTTATTCCAGTTCCAATAACTACATTTGTTATATTTCCAAAAACACAACCGACTCTTATTACCCTATCTGCTTGAGTCTGAACCAAATTGTTATACTGTAAGATCATGGTTGAATGAAAAAGAGTGCTAAAATTAGCATAAAATTATAATAAAACACATTAATGCTTATTATTTTTGTACTTTATTTTTTTTATTGTAACCTACCTGTTAGTGTTACTAATCGCTTGTAAAATACCACATTGCTTTATTCGCAATGATATCTTCAAAGCTAGTATCTCCATACCCCTACCTTTAGTATAACAATTGGGATTCTCTGAGTAGCCCTTCATATAAACCTTCCCGTAAAAATTTATATCAGGAACATATTTTATAGTCATTTCTGTGGGTGTACAAATTACACTAACTAAAAGCAAATACAAAATAATTACTAACGATAAACTTCAGAGTTATATACAGTCACTGATAAAAAGTACTCACACAGCACACTTCGTCCGACAGATATCCAGTTAATAGAAATATATACAGGTGTCCCACCAAACTGGGGCATTAGATTTTTTTGAACCTCTAGCAGAAATTTGACTTTGAAACTTGCAGTGTAGTCATGGCCTACTGTGATCTATTTATGGAAAATATTTTCAACTTTATAGCACTTCCGGTATACAGGGTGTTGATATCAACTTTCTTATTTTAAATGGAATGATATAATTTTTATCGGTCTAATGAATTTGGCGAGTCATTTGCAACTAGTTTATATGAAAGTTCCCTATCCCTAAACTCGATCGTATCTAATATCTCAAAAACGAGATATTTTCATTTTCGTTGATTTTTTGACATTTGCAGTCTTTCAAATAAAATCAAATATTTCATGAGGTAGCAGTTATTTAGTAGTTCTACTAAAGTAAATACATAAAGTAAAGCAATAATCACTGAATCACATACAGAGTGTTCAAAAACGCGCCTGCAATGTGGATACCTTTAAGCTAACAAAACTTTTTTCTTTCAAATGGAACATGGTATTTTTTACTATAGCATTGAATGCAGCGCTAAATTCTACATCGCACCTTAACCCTAATATCGATTGATATTAGGGTTTGGTATACCTATTCTTAATAGTTTTTGAAGTATTAGCATTTCTTGAAAAAAATTGCTAAAATATGCTTAAATTCCAAGTTTCAAACAAATAAAATCAGTTTTTTTTTCCTATCTGTATATTATTTGCCTAACCTATCTAAATATTTATGTTTCAGATATTTAATGTTCACTAGCTTCTTAGTAAAAGTAATGCCTCTTAGTCATAGAGAACGTACATTAATTATTAGATATTAGTAGGCCATGAGATGTGCTAACAAACAAGTAATATCCATTGTCGGTAATTTACCAAATTGCGCAGTGATAAACCTATGCAGTATTAACAAGTCATATCTTTTATAGAACTCCTCAACTCCTTCATACATTTTGTTCTAACAAGTAAAATATTGTAAATCGAAAGAAATAAGAAAAACATTGAAAGTTACATATACAAATAACATTTTAGACTAATTCTACATTCATGAAGAGAATTATACATTCATCTAATCATTGTTACATTCATTGAATGCAACAATGATTAGATACCTACACTTACTTGCAATGAATAAAAACCTCAAAAAAAGTAAAATACAAAGGGAAATTAAAGCAGACATCCTAAATACACCCATAATATTTCAAATATTGTTCACTTACTAGACCAGGTATTTTCTTTGTAGAGGAGCCGTCTGACATGGGGTCTCCGAAAACAATGCAGCCTCTTGGCTTTTTGTATTAAACTAGGTATTAAGCGATACAGACAGATAACATAAATCAGGAACAAACTATTAAAAGTCTTCCAAAATGTCTAATATAAATGTTCTTTCAGAATAATAGTTACTTAGTATTTTTTTTAATTGACTTATTTTCGATGCATTTAATAAGTAGGTAAAAATATTAACAGGTAATTTGCTGTCACATAATAATGATGGCTTATTAATATTTTATATAATTACAATTACATAAAATTGGTAGTAATTGGAAAACTTCCAATGATAAATATCTCAGGTATGGAAACCAAACAATGCGAGAAAAAGATAACGCATCATTCTAAAAAATAATATACAATGTTTTTAGGGAAAAAAATATTTTATTCACTCGAAACTTGGAAATTAATCATAAAAAGGCAATAAATGCTAATATCTCAAAAACTATCAAAAATAGGTATACCAAACCCTAATGTCAATCGATGTAGAATTTTACGCTGCATTCAATGCTGTAGTAAAAAATACCAGGTCCATTTAAAATAAAAAAGTTTTGTTGGTTTAAAGGTATCAACATTGGAGATGCGTTTTCGAACACCCTGTATGTGATTTGATTATTATTGCCATAACACTTTCTACCTACGTCTTTGTACTTACATCGACATTAGTATAGAACCACTAAATATCTGATACCTCATCAGCTATTTAATTTTACTTGAAACAGTGCAAACGTCAAAAAATTAACAGAATTGCAAATATCTCAAAAATGATTGAGTTCAGGGATGGGGAACCCTCATGTAAACTAGTTGCAAATGACTCGATACATTCATTGTACCGATAAAAATCTTACCATTCCATTTAAAATAAGAAAGTTGATATCAACACCTTGTATACCGAAACTGCTATAAAGTTGAAAATATTTTCCTTAAATAGACCACAGTGGGCTATGACTACACTGCAAGTTTCAAAATCAAATTCCTACTAGAAGTTCAAAAAAATCTAATAGTTCGGTGGGACACTGTATAATTCTATGAGACACATATTACAACATACAAGGAACTCTGCTTCTTAATCGCGTCAAGATTTGAAAAAAATTAAAAAATGAAAAATTTAAATAGTTGCAAATCTAAAAATTTGAAAATTTTAAATACTCAACATCTAACCTGAGCAGGTTAGATATTAAGCATAAATCAGTACGTAAAATGTGTTTGCTTGAAAAATCTTGTTTACTCTATGTAAATTTTAACTGCATTTCTTGATTGTCCACATTATTAGATTACTTATGAATGGTCCGATAAGTAAGCATATGTAGATACTTTCAGAAAAATTTAGAAATTAGAATTTAGATTATTTTTGTATTACTTTAATATTAGCACGTTAGTAGGTATATCTAGCTGTCAATGGCTTTGTCTTTACAGAAACCGAAAAGAAGGAACCGGAGTTAAGTATGTTAGCAATAATTTGTAATAATTTGTTGTTTGTAAACTGGTTAAAATATATACCTCCACTTATGAACCATTTTTTATACTGTTATACCTGTTTTCTTTTCATTAAAAAACGGAGCTCTTGGGAGACATGCTTACCAGTGAACACTGTGCTGAAAGTATTTTACGCTAAACATATAATACATCTA
This sequence comes from Protaetia brevitarsis, assembly GCA_004143645.1. NCBI lineage: Eukaryota > Metazoa > Arthropoda > Insecta > Coleoptera > Scarabaeidae > Protaetia > Protaetia brevitarsis. The sequence goes on along the minus strand of RXPK01000261.1, from coordinate 1,206,707 downwards.
ATGTAATGACTATGCTATGTATTACATCGAATGGAAGTGTTATCTACGATACCGGTCCATTTGAATTCGCGAGTGGTATGCTGAGCAGTGGGCACAGTGCTGGAAATAACAAATAGTATTTCCAATACTGTCGCCATTGGTGAGCATGTTTGTCACGAATTGAAAGGGTCCAGTATCGTAAAAAGCATGTCTATTAGACATACTATTTGAATACCTAATAGGCGGATATTTGGAGATGTAAGAGACGTCCATAGAATGTCTGTAACATCTAATGGAAATTATGGATATCCACAAATAATATCTAATGAATGCATGGTAGACATTTTGTGCTCTGTGGGATATCGATTAGATGTGTTACATAGCATATCCATTAGATGTACCTATTTGGATGTCTAATAAGAGACATTTGGAGATGTATGAGACATCCATAGAATATCTATGACATCTAATGAAGATTCTGGATATCCATAAAGTATATCTAATGGATGTATGGTAGACATTTTGTGCTGTGTGGCTAACGATTGTACTATACTTTCAAAACATTATAGTTAGTGCAAACTTCTCCTAGACCCCTCACCACAAATTGCACTAAAATGGACGTACGTTTCAGTAGCAAAGCTATCATCATCAGCAGAAACACTGAACTGACAGCTTTGCTATTGAAACGTACGTCCAGTTTAGTGCAGTTTGTGGTGAGGGGTCTAGGCGAAGTTTGTAGTATTACCAGTGCCACAGTTTGGAGTATTTTTGTCATTATAGTTAGCGCATAAAGAATAATTTACATATAAAAAAAAAACATACTATTTAGTAATATATTAATTTTGGAAGTCTCTATATAAATCGCATGAAGTGGCTTTAAGCAACATAGGATAATAACACTATGTATAATTACTGTTTAAGCAAGGCGCCCTTTCGTAGTGCGTTGAACCAATTTTGTCGAGCAAAAGTTTGGGTCCTAGTAACTTGCTATCTTCGCTATGTATCAAACAGGTATATTTTGTATTTATCGATTGTGAAATGGGCCAAATGGAGTATCCTCGGCAGTTGAATTCCTTCGTGGTTTGGCACAAATGTTCGCAGTCTTCTTTACTTTTGTCTTCGTAAAAAACATCGCTGTGAGATAAAGTCATATTGTCGTACTCCTCAAAGGGGCAAAACTGATCATCAACATCTATTTCAACAAACACATCATAATAAACAAGTATAATAAGCTTTAGAATTAAGATGCAGTAGGACCCCAGTATCCGCCGTTTTATTTATCCGCGATTCAACCGACGGAAAACTTTCCCGGTTCACTCATGGGCGTTTATGTATTTCTACATCCGGCGAGTGTTCCGATGTTTTTACACATTAATATATGCACTGTTCTGTGTTCTGCCAATCCAATAAGAAAGCATGGGTTACAGCAATACTTTTTACTGAGTGGTTTCGTGGTCTGCCCAAAGGACTGTGCACATTGCCATCACGCGAAAAAAATACCAAAGCAACCTGCTGTCGAGTTTCTGTCATAGATGATAACTAAAGGGAAGACCAATCCGGGCTGATCAAGACTCGGATAAACACATACTGGAGGGAAAGAAAAGATACACTGCTCAAGGGAAAGGGTAGTTTCGTATACTAGAGAGTTGAAGTCGTATTGGGCATAGTAGGAGTCGTTAGTGGTACAAAATGGCGTTTAGAAAATAGTATTAGAACACCAAGCTGGTACGAACAGGAAGCTTCAGATCGTTGTTCGAAAGGTAAGAGTTCTGAAATGGGGGGGAGGACATCTTTGAGTCTGAAAAAATTGAAAAGGTCAGAGACCGGTTCTATTGCGTGAATTGCAAGAATGGTGTAGGAAATATACAATTTACGCTGCTACTAGTGACCCCACCAAAGAAGGAGGTTTCCTGTGAGGCGATACAATGTTCACAATCCCTTCTAGATATTGCGATTGAGAGTGCTGACTCATTTCCTACAACGGAAGATGGAAATAAATACATCAAGGTTGCGATAGATTACTTCAGCAAATAGGTGGAAGCCTATGTGTGCCTTTCAGTGACAGGTTTGTAAAAAACTATTCTATAGATTTGGCATACTTTACTCCGATCAGGGACGTAATTTCGAGTCATCGGTGTTTCAAGAGCTCTGGAATATACTGGGTATTCGCAAAATCAAAACAACTGCACTACAACCGCAATCAGATAACATGGTGGAACGCATAAACAGCACGGTGATCGAGTACCGTCAAACGGGGTTAAGTGAATCAAAAATATAAATTTTTCGGAATTAATATTTTTATAACCTTTGAAAAAATAATTTTTAAAAAAATAATTAAAATTTTGTTCGTCATTTACTCAACATACCTAATCTGCATTTGATACTACTACAATATAAATATCTTACTATTTTTTTTTTTTTTGGTCAAAGCGTAATTCATTTTACTTTATACATTGGAGTAAAGTGAATTAGATGTATAAATATCATATCATTTTCACTTTTAGATAAGTCTGGGTGAAGTGAACCATAATTAAAAGTTTTTTTAAGATCTGATTTAATAAAGAAAAGTTAATTTTATCGAAAATTGTCCAAATAAAAAGAAGTAACGTATTAAAATAAATTTTATTCTTTATTTACTTCTATATGTTTTTGAAGAAATATTCAGTTGAACATTTTTTCAAAAGGATAAAATGCTCATAAAAGCAGTCCGAAGGAAAAAGAAAGTTGGAAAAGAAGAAGAAAAAAGAGAAAAAAAAAAGAAATGTCTTAAGGATCTAACCATATTATTCTGAATCATTTATGCAAAAAAATTACAAACAACGATTACATAAATTTTATAATGCCTCATGTAAAAATTTTCAATTCATAGAAAATTCTCCTTCAACAAACTATTTAGCCTTACCCTACATTTATACATTGTCAGAAGAAAAAAAATTATTCCCATCAAAGTTGCTCATAAAAATTATAACAATCTTAAAGTTTTGTACACAACTTAAAAACATCACACCCAAATGTATGGGCCTGGTACCGGCTGGTACTTACGTTTTACAAGGGCCATTCCAATGATCTAATTTCTTCGTATAAGTTCGTAACATGTTCGTATTTCGGACGATAGCACATGAACTCCAATCATTGTATTGGCTCCGCCTGTGGCGTATGCACCAGCCGCCATTGCAAACAAACCCATGTTGTTTATAAAACCCCCTGTAATAATTACGATGGCATATATATTAGACAGCCCCAACAGCATTTGGCAGATCGACTTAAAGGACACAAATCTTCCTACTAATCTAACATTACTGCATTAAAAAAAAACATATGAATAACTTGAATCATTCCTTTGACTTTGAAAAGACAGACATTGATGACAGAAAAAACTACAAAGCAAGAACAGTTTTAGAAATGGGACAAATTAAAACTAAGAAAAACTCTATTAACGACCGTCAAGATATTTCACAATTATCAAACATATACTTTTCAATTTTATAATTATCCTTATAAATTTCTTTATTACCTAACCCTGTATATCTTGAAATTTTATTTTCAAACATCCACAAACATAGTTAAAAACACCTTTTTACTTAACCTTCATAAAAACAATTTCACATATGTACAACGCCATAAGATTCCACTTACAGTTTACAATAGCTTGGAAAATGACGCATAAATTTAAACAGAAATTTTATATACAAAACTTTAATATTAATATTAATTTTTTATTATGTTTATTTTTAAATAATTAAAATTATCAATCTTGAAGAATGTAAAGTTTCAGGTAAAAATCTAAATTTTGAAAAATATTACATCCATTTTCTAAACAATTTATATATATTTCCGTTTTGTAATCGGTAATTTTGAAAAAGCTAGGGTGCTCCATAGCGAAACATCAAATTAAATATTTTTTTCACAATTTAAATATTATTTTTAGTAACTAATCCGCTATTACCGCACAAATATATAATTCCAATTTTATTTTTATAGAGTCTAACTGTTGCAACAAATACTTTTTATTAAAAATATCACCTGTGTTAATAATTTAAACCACGAAAACGTTGCAATATTATATTTGTACCCTCAAATACAACTGCATTACTTCAACCTTTGGATCAGGGCACCATCCGATGCGTTACCTTGTATTTGAAAGAATTAAAATAGCAATGAACATAGAGCCCGATTTGAAAATTATGGAACGCTGGAAAACATTTACAATAGCAAACGCAACTACATTTATCAAAACAGTAATAGACGAATTGAAGCCAGCGACTATAAAGCCATATTGGAAGAATTTGTGGAATACGGTTATTAGCGGCTTCGAAGATTTGTCTACCGTTGATGAGGAAGTAAACAAAATCATACGCATAGCAATACAGTTTAGTGAAGAAGATTCGTCGATTTGGTGGAGGAGGGCGTATATGAATGTATTGAGGAACATTGAGAGGAATTATTAAATAAAGAACTCGAGAAATGTCTAATATTTTAGAAAGAGGAAGATGAAGATACTGACCCAGTACTAATTGAATGGTTCATAGAAAGATTTGGTAAAGTATTTCAGCTTCTCAGAATTTACAAGAAAAGATTAAGCATTACGTTCATTTAATAGAATGCAACATAAAAATTACCAGAACAATAGCTGAAGTATCCTCTATGTCTTTTTTTTATTTATTGAAATGTAGATATATATTATAAAATAGATAAATGTTGAAAATCGACAAATGATCGCTATCATCCGGGGTCCTACTGTATTTAACTTTGAAAATAAAATATACTACCCTTAGTGCATTGATTATCAAAGTATTCCTCGGCAGATCTCGATACCCTAAAAGAATTTGGCATGGAATGTCTGTTTGTATCACTTAAAATACATTTTCCTAATGCTTCTGAACCATTTCTATGGCCTATAGTAAATTTGACCGATTTACAACTGAAAGCTTTTTCATCCAAACAACTTTGCTGGCACTCTCTTCTTGTTACTACGCTGGGCAATACTTTGGCATCGTTGCCAATCAACGTAGCACCGGGAGATCTTTCAAAAATCCACCGTTTTTGGCAGTTATCTACTACAGACGCGAGAAAAATCAAATGGTTATATTATCACAATTGTTAAAATGCTCTAGTTACCATCCAAACAGGTTTTGATGAACCATGACACGTCGCCATCTATGATGTTGTCTAATTCGTCGTAAGAAAGTACTTCGTTTCGATACCAATAACAACTAGATTCTTTATAGTATAAGATAAAGCCGGTACAAGCTTCTATTTCTGCGCATCTCTCTAGGCACTGGAGAGTCGTTGGTCGGTGATGAGGTTGTTGATATAATAAAAGCTCTCTGATGTTTTTTGGTCGCAATCCAGCGATTTTTTCGAATTTTATTTTATTCGAAGGGCAGTTTATAGATCTGGCACCTATTATGAAAGATTTAAAGTATTACTTATGAAAAAACATCACAGTGGATTATTCAACTTTATTTATAAAAACTTAATCAAGTAGAAATGCCGCCTTTATCTAAAAATGTCTAATTGTTTAGAATTTTAAAGAAAAGAAAGAGTTTTGTATTGAAAGTATGCCTAGCACGCGTTGTATTGAATTTTTAAAATATATACTTATTTTATAACGGAAGTAGTGAAATGATTGCCTTTTCAACGATTAGAAAAACTAAGACGTAAATCGTTTGCAAAGCTCTGATGATACTTTCAAGGAAAAATTAAATAGAAATAATACGTCAACAATATATGATCTTATCGTTAAAACAAAATTATTTTATGCGTATTATAAATAATAGACGACCATGCAATACCATTGAGAAAACGCCACGTCCAGTTTAAATATGCAAATTTATTTTGTGAGAAGGTTATTAATAAGAAAAGTTATTGTGTACAAATAAATCTTGAAGCAATTAAAATTGAGGTAATTTTACATCAACAAATGTAGGAAGATATGGTGAAAGTAACCTTTTTTCCTGGTAAAAATGCTCTTTAGATATATTATTATAATACACATACCAAACAGTAGTGTCATGTGTTGCTATTAAAAGACTAATTGCAAAAAATTACAGCAGGAGCCAGCAATTGCCTCTAAAAAGCTAAACTTTCTTGAGCAATCTCCTTATCGTCCAGATATTACTCCCTGTGATTTTGTATTGCTCCTGCATATGAAAATGAAGGTGAAAGGAAGGCATTGGCAAAGCTACTTTGAGATTTTTCGGAAGAAAAAAACTTAATTCATTTTCTTGCCTTTCTCAGAAACTACAATATAATTAATTAGTATGAGCTATATCTTACAAGTTATGCTACGTGCAGCTTACTTAAAACATTATTCCAAAAAGATATTTTTTTTTTTTGTTACATTTGTTGATTAGTTTTTAAATTGGTTTTTTTTTCTATTATTAAATTTATGAAACATTTGTAATACTTAAATGATTTACAATAAAGATTTAAATTGAACCTATGTTTGTAAAACAGAATGAATTTAATATTATAGAAAGGCATAGTTTAGCATATACAAACAAACAAGTTTTTACAATATTATTTTTTTAACGCCAAATACAATATAAGGAAAGATCGTATACCAGGTCTGTTCTAAAAGTACTTATAGGACTGAATTATAAATGGCTGATACATTTTGGATTTCAACTCTATCATTGATTGCATCATTATTTTATTTTACATGTATAAGCACTAATATGTTTCTGATTTTGTAATTTGTTTCTATAGCTAATATAGAGACGTTATTGAAATTAAATGTGGGTTTTATATTGATTACGTGTTTTTTGAGAGGCTTTTGTGGCCATTTAGTCTTTCAGAAAGATGTTGCATGGTTTGCCCAATGTATACGCCCTTTGCAATCACAACATGGGACTTTGTAGACTACGTGTGTTTGTTTATTGTGCGACACTTTGTCTTTTAATTTCGTCAAGTAACAGTTTAAATTGTTATGATTTTTATGTGCTATTTTTAATTTGTATGGTAACATTATTATTCTCTTTTTTACTATTTGCGGTATTGCTATTGTAATACTTATGTAACCTACTTCTAAATATTTTATCTATAAGTTTGAATGGGTGGTCATTTTGTAGTCATAGTCCCAAGTAGCTAGCACCCAATACTTATATAATATGTAATACATTTTTATATTGGAAAAATATGAAACCCACGTTTTAAAAATACCAAGTACCTATTTCTAAAACGTGAGTTGGAGGTGTATTCGTTTTTCAGTTATTTTTCTCACGTCAAATCACAATTTCAACCGAATAAATATTTCATACCAAAATAATCATAATTATAATTTTAAAATTAAAAGAAAAATTTTAATAAGTCGCTTGAATTTTGTTATCAATTTCATAGCTTCTACGTGAACAATTCGGAAATTAAAAGCAAAAAAAATATTTATTATAACTAACGCATTCAAAACTGATAACTTGATAACACCAAAGGTATTAAACTAGGTTTTGAACAACAAATAATAAACTATAGGTTAAATAAAAATAGTAGTAATTATTTATTTACCAAAAAGTTAAATAGCTTATTACATTATTTTGTTGTTTCTAATTGCAAAGCCTACTTTACTTGTAAAAAAACAGAACGATATGTGTGCCTAACAAGTACGTATTTTTAGAGTTTCATTTCTTAGTTGATCGTTATTATTAGTTATTGTTTAAATGTTTTTGCTTACTAAGTATTCTTATCATTAGCTAAAAGCACTGGTTATTCATTTCTACAGAGTTTTTGAAACCTACTTAAATACCTTCGGTGCGTGCGAGGGCTTAGGTATGTACATACGTAATGTTATCAGGTTTGCAGTAAGAATTTCCACTTTAATGCAGAAAACAAAAACAAAATATTTATTACTACTAGATACAATCGCTTGCAACAACAACTGTCGTACTTTTCAGTTTTCGCTGTGTTAATTATGCAAAAATTGATAAAACTGTTTGAGTAGCAACCAAATTTAGAAATATTACTGCAGTTGAGCTGCCAAAAACGAAAAAAAAAAATGTAATTCAATGAAACAATATTTGAAAAATCCTGGTTTTATTTTTTTTTAAATATATTTACAAAAGTTTACATACCTACATCAGTCTCAAAATTGAATTCTAAGCAACTTTTTCAAATAACTTTTTTGGATATCATGCCATCTAACTTCACTTTTTGCAGATCCATGGTATATTTTTTAAATTTACCACCATACTAGTGATCACGTGTGACAAAATAGATTTTTGGGTTCCTTGACATGTACAACCTATCCCCCAAAAATAGTTTTAGTATATTTTAGTAATAAATAAATTCTCATATGTTGCAATGTTGCAATATTTATGCCAGTCACTACATAAAGAGGTGTTAATTTATGAAAAACGTTAGCCACATTTCACGCAATTGTTAAGCAGTGTTGCAAGTATGTTTGTAAATTTGTTAAGAAACAAAGTGCAAACCCAACAAAAAATGGTGCTTGATTCTACAAAACCCAATCGCAGGAAGTACGATGCAATATTGTTAATATTGCTTCGTCGTCAGTGCTTCTACAACAATCTAATGATAAAAGCATTGACTTGTTCACAAAAGGCATTACGTAAGTTGCAAATGTATTTTTTAAAATCCACATTCTGTAAGAAAATGTTGCGCAAATAACTATTATAGTTATAGTTTGACAAAATGTATTTTGTGATGATCAAGATCTATTTGCAACTTATACAAAATCAGTCGCCAAAAATCTGTCTTAAAAAATTCACAAATCTTGTAGAATTTGTACCAAATATTAATACTTATTAACACTCGTGGTTTGCAAAATTTTAGTAAAATGTTTATAGTCAGGTAAAAACAGCTTCTCTGTTTGTTTTTACAAAATTCGCTTTGCATGTATACTGGGTGTCCAACCTAAGATGCAACGGTCCATAACAGATTTATTATTTTTTTTTTGGAAAAATGTTTCGAATAAATGTTGCCTCGAATCATATTCTATACATGTTAAAATTAGTTTTAGTAATGGCGGACTTCCGGTTGTACCGGAAGTAGATGCTAACTTTATTATTTTAAATGGAACACCCTGTATATTATTGCACTTTTGGATTCCTTGTTTGAACAATAGATTAGACATACATTGGGGCTAAGTTGAACCGTTTCCGAATTACATGACGTTTTTCGAAAAAAAATGACATTTGTAGTGTTTTCGGTGTTTGGAAATATCTCCGGAAATACGAAAGTTAGAAAGATTTTCAGTTTTCGCTTAACCATGAAGCAGTAGACGTCTTTTATTTTAAAATTGTTGCGTTTAAATTACAGCAGTATTAAATAGGAATTTGTAATTTTCAAACTCTAAAATCATGGATAACTTGATTTTTTTAAATTGAACAGTATAGCAATTTTGAAATAAATGGATGTAAAATTTAATTTTCTTTCGATTTTATACGGGTACCACGGGGTGTCTATCTCCAACGGTTTAGAAGATATTCGCGATTTTTCAGTTTTTCACGATAGATATACCGCTATTCTAAATGCGAACACCCGAATATTCCCGAAGCACGGCGCTCTTATGCTGGCTGAAGCGACGATACGAAGTCCCGAAGAGGACTACCGAGGTAGTCTGATTTGAGAAACGCAACGCATTCATTCAGGATAAGCGTATTTAGAAAATTTACGTTGTGTCTACCTGTCTTTTTGAGACAACGGAATATCTCTAAAACACTGCATTAAATCAAAAAAAGATCTTAATAAGATTTGTTATAACGTAGAGGGATCACTGAATGGTGCCGAACTCGATCCCCCAACTCACCCCCCAGAGTGGGAAGGGAGACAACTTTGAAATCTCTACACTTTATTTCTGTTTACAAAACGCAGTAATTTTATTATACGACGTATATAATAGAAGCCTAGGAAATCTAAATGTTGTTTTTAATTTACAAATAAGTAATCATACTTTGCTTTATAAATTTCCCTATTTATTTTATAATGTCCATAAACCAGAGATTAAATATACATGTATATGGAATAAAGCGATAACAGCTGCGCATTGTCTGCTAACATCATTATCAGAAAGTATGGTGAACAGCCCGGTGGACGAGGCTTCAATACAGACCTCGGGAAATGTTATATGTCAGCGAGAGCTCAACAAGGCCTCGATGACATATGCGAAATGTATCGAAACCCCAATAAGCTAGCTTGTGTTAAACCCTACACTAAATGTTTGTGAGCGTTTTCTTAAAATATTCAAATATCCTTCGTGCACGTCCCTAATAGTTGCTGGAATCTTCTAGTACTACTTCGGACCCCCTTAAGAAAGCAAATAAGTATATTTTATTAAGTTAATGGAGATATTAGATTGGAATTTGTCTTATAAAAGTCTATGGCTGGAGTTTAATTTTGAAATCACTAATTAGTCAAAACTTTTTTTTCCGTTTTCATTCTCTTAGTCCGTACAAAATCTCCTCTTATTTACTAAATTACTTAATTTTGTGGATCAAGTAATATTGTAATTAACTCGAGACCCATATATTAATTGCATGTTTTTTTTTGTTTTTTAGACCTATTATAAAACAGAGAAAGATATGGATGATAAAACTCTTTATGATGTAAATATTTGCAAATTCAACAAAACATTTAAAAAAACATATATTTTAAATTTTTCTATTTAATTTAAAAATAGAGTAAGAGTGAATATTTGGAAACTACACGTAACTTGATTAGAATTCATTTGGAAATATCCAAATGTCATCTTATTTTGATTTATATTGACATCAGTGACTATCAAAGACCATGTTGAAAAATGATATCCGTAAAAAATTGTATTTTAGAAGTTTCGACTGGAATAGGTAAACATATTTATCCAAAAGCAATAAAACACTTACCAAAAACAAACTCAATCAAAATTAGAAGGCAACACAAGTAAAAAATCATCACGAACACCATAGGACATCATCAGTAAACAAATATATCATCAATGCTTAATCAGAACCATCAAATAATTTTGCAGTAAAATTGTAAAAACAAAAAAAAATACAAAAAATAAGAAACAAAACTCGTAAGCTTCTTTCCAAGATTACCACTTCTAGCTATCACGATACTAACAATGTGACTAGTGAAGAAGGCACCCACGATAAATATTAGTCCGCGAAAAAGTGGGCACAAGACGTCGATTTGTCAACCACCTCGTTCACCGATACCGCATCGTAAATTACTATTTCCCCAATCCTAGCTTCGTTAATATGAACAAGTGTAGAGCAGACGAACACAATATGCGTTTACCTAACTACGATGGGAATAAAAAACTCATTACGTAATCGTCCTTGGTCTATTTTGCTACCTATGCGAAGTACGATATTCACTAGTTATTTGGTTGCGTGCAGTAATTGCATCCATAGTCCAACAAATTAATAAAACAGGTACCCAAAGAACCCGGTCATCAATAATTTAGATATAGATAATCACCTTATTGTGGGATTATATAGATACAGAAAGTAAGGCCACAGCCGGATAATGGTGAGATTTTGTGCATATCGGAATCGCCTATAAAATTACCTGTAAGTCTGTAAGCATTCATAATACATGCTTGTGTCTTACATATAATCCTAAAGACATTAGAAATATGCATAGAATCCCACCATAAATAAGTATTGTGAAAAATGCCCTTGAGCATAGTTTCATTCCTGTTTGCCCTATAAGTTACACTGGACAGCTATTATATTTCTCCAAAAAAAATATCAACCCTAAAAAGTTATAGTTTCGACGAAAAGGAATTAATGTTGGATTTTTTCTTTAATTGAGATTTTTTTACTTTTACTACTTTCTATTTTTCATTAGGCGCATGAATACAACTAGAAACTGATTTGGAACTGTAAACTCACCCTAAACACATTGAGGGTTGCTAATAATCTACCCCTAATCTGGGTACCTGGGCACTCACTCATTCTTGGAAATGAGGAAGCAGGCATTCTTGCCAAAAAGGATGCTACGGACAATTTCAGGGGCCAGAACCTGCCAGTGGCGAAGCACCTATGGTAGCTAACCAGCATATCAAACTCTGGACACATCAGAAAGTGCTCCATTATGAAAAAACTGTTCTGGTTTGGTGCATGCGAAAGAGTGTATTGCACCTAGTCATGCTAGAAACAAGGAACTGCTAAAACTTGACCGTAAAAATGTAAAGATGATTGCTTCTCTTTTTACAGGTCACTATAAACTCAGAAAACATCTACATAGAATCGGGCTCTGTGATAAGACTGAATGTCGACTGTATTTAGAAGACGAGGAGACAGTTGAACATATTTTCTGCCACTGCCCTGCTACTACATTCATTCACTCATTCATTCATTAAAGTTAGGATGGGCACTTAATGTCCGGGCACTTGAGCTAGGTGCTCATTGTACCATCCCTATTAATTCTCTTATTTCTACTCGAGCAGCTTGGTGTTCTCTATAAAACCCAGTATCTTGCCCTATGGGAACTTGAGAACCTTCGAGGGCTCCAATAGATCTCTCCCGAAATATTTCTGCCTGAGTACCTTCAGTTCCTCACATGTGCAGATTGCATGTAAACTCGTTTCCTCCTGTAGTTCGCACCTTCTACACCACGGTTCGCTTACCCGGTCTGTGTTGTATAGATGCTTTTTCAGGGGACAGCGTCCAGTTACCAACCCAGTAATGGTTTTAACTTCGTTCTTACTGCGCCTGAATAGGTTATCAGAGAAACTAACATCCCCATCCCCTATCAGCGCTTTGGTATAGAGTTGACCTTCAGTCGACCTCCATTTCTTTGTACTTTCTTTATCTAACCAGGTCCAGATCTCCTTTCTTGCGGAATCCTTAGTAATTCCACATACGGGCTCTGATGTAACGTTTCGATATTTAATTTATGTCTTTTTCAAAGTTTCTTATGCCAAATTTTATTTTTTGTTGTTAGAAAAATATAATTTATGGTACTGTATGCAATGCTGTTTATTAGAGTTGTATTTGGAAAATATTTTCTGTTAGCCGAGCCTTATTTGTAGCGCTTACCTTAATGTTGTTTTCTGCCGTTAATTTTTGACACCTTGGGGGCGCTCTCTTGTGGACGGTCACATATGGAATTCTTTCTCCTCTATATGCGAGTTGCAGTCTTTCTTCTTGGAACAGAAGAACTTGTGTTTCTGAGCACGGACAGATTGACTTGCTTTAGCGAAAGGTGTAGGTTTTCGTTAAGGTTGTCTCCTTTCGGTCTCGCTTAGGTTCGTGCAAGTCTAGACCCGTAGAACTCCCGAGAAGAGTCCTATAACAGGAGTAATATAATAGTTACCTTCTTTACATTAGAGTGCAGTAGTAGTTTAAGCTCATGTCAAGCAAAATCTTTAGTATATAATTGTATATGATACCCATAAAGTGAATGGAAAAAGAATTAATCAATATTAATTTTATTAAAAGGTTGATGCTTGTTTAGTAACATATTTAAGTACAGAATTGCTTGAACATGCTTGACTTAGTTTGAAATTACGAAAAATGGAAATTGTCTTCAGTACAAAATAAATTATCTGTTCAAATATTTCTGATCTAAAAATCGAGAAAAGCACATTTTTTTTCTTAAATTTATTACATTTGGGTTATCATATATTTTTTTCTAGATGAAAGTTCATTAAGCAAATTGATTCTTGGCAAAATACGTACTAGAATTACGAAAACCACATAAACATTTTGCCAAGACCTCCTCACTATTGCAAGAATAAACCTACGCGGACACACAGAAAGATAATTATCGTGTCACGCAATTGCTGTAATCCAAAATATACATGTTGTACCTCACCCTCATAGTCGTCGATAACGGAAATGAAACCGAAATTTCTCAATTCCCCATTTATGTATAAATGTATGTCATCGTAATCGCCCACTTATTACAGTAGCAGATACCGGCACACCGTCTGAACGTAAATGCAGTGTTTCGTAATATATATTTGCTTTACGTAATCTATGGGAATAATAGAAGAATAAAGTAAAAATTGAGGTATGCCCGCATGACATATACTGCTTTGTAGAAATAAACTTTTGCGCTGTGTTAGAAATGAAACGACACTTAATCAATTAGTTAGATACTAATTGAAGAAATTATAAATAGTATTTTATCGGCAACTTCTTTGATGCTGTTGGTAATAATGAAGTTTTAGGAACCCTTGGAATTTAAACGGAAAATTTAAATAACTCCGACAATCTCAAGAACATATTTATAGTATTGTATGTCTCTTTTTTATTTTTATCAAAATTTAATAGTAAAATCATTAGCAATATATTTGTGAAAGTCACTGTAGGTACAAGCAGTATTTACTACCGAAATTGCAGGTTGTTGATGTTCCAATAGATTCGTCAATTGCTCTATTAGCTATAGGTGATTGATCAAGTGTGCATAGTTAGGTATACATGTGTACGCACGGATAATGGGTTTGTCGTCGTTTTCCCAGCTAGTTAATTATTGTTACCCTCCAATAGACCATAGTATCGCACAAACAAAGTAGAATTGAGGTTTTCATAAACTAATAACATTGACCGTTTTGTAGATAAATAAATAGGGTCACAGTAATTATGTAAAGTATTCCAGCAAAAACCCAATCTTTGATTACAACTCCATTTTTCATTTCAGTAAAATATCATTTTTACAAAAGTGTTACAGAATTTAATGTTGCATGCCTTAGAAATATGCTTTATTTCTACTATTCTGCTTTTGAGGCTTCGCAAGTAAACAAAGACATACTTACCCAATTATTTTTTTTATGTTATGTTATGCCGTTTTTAAATTACACATAAAAAAGATAACAAAAAGGATAACTATTACAATGGCTCGACTCGTATAAACTATTATACAAACACATTTTTAACAGTAACATAGCTATTTAATTTTGTTAAAAATTAATATCTAATTACTCCCTGTGTTTCATATACAGGTATTCCACGTAAGTGGTTCATTAAAACTTTATGATGTTCTATTATTTACTTATATTTGAGATTTTGGCACAAGTATCTGTTCGTTGGAACTATAAATGCAAAATACCTTAAACCAAATATCACTTCCGGTTGACCGAAATGGATGTCAACTTGTTATTTTAATAGAATGATATAATTTTTTATTCATTTTTGGATTCTACAACTATAAATACGTCAGTTTCATTAGCTATTCCTATAGCTACATGTTGCCGTTTTTGAGTTATTTAAGTTTTTCTTTTTTTTAGTCATAATCATTGCATCATTGAGAAATTAATATCTCGGTTAATACTGCAAGTAGAGATTCCAAATTTGCTATGTTATGAATGTAGATATAACTCTAAGAAACGGTAAGCACACTTTACATTCTAACATATAGGGTGTTCAAAACTGAAAAACAAAGTGACATATTTTCAAATGTAGAAAACTCATTTTTTTTTTAAATAGAACGCCCTGTATTTTAATTCGGAATTAGGAAGTAAATATCATCCCCTATCGCTTTATATGAGCATTCCCTATACCTATCTTTAATAAATTTTGAGATATTAGCGACTTTGGAATATTGTATTTAGGATATATGTAGGTGGATCAGATCTACAATTTAAAAATAATATACAGGGTGCTCCAAAATTTAGCAATACAACAAAGTTATGTTTTTATTAATGGAACCTATTGTCTTTTATGGCATTTTTGAAGTGTACACTAAAAACTAGAACGATTTTATTTAAGGTTCCCTATGCCTAATTTTTATGGTTTATGAGATATTTCAATTTATTTAAAAATGCAATGTTGCAAAAAAAGTCTAGTATCTCGGAAACGAATTAATTTAGAGAAGTGAAATGAAAACCGTAAAAGTTCAGTTCTTTCTTGCAACGAGTATACTTTCATGGTGCTAACGGGATACACGCCAAATTGACACATTCAAAAAATCACCACTACCTAGATTAAATTAAAGTAAGGTAATGACAATTTATTTAAACCACCTAAAAAAACCAAATAACTTAAAAACTAGTGGAGATAGGTATAGGAACTCCTAATACTGGTTTAAATAAATAAAAATTCCTATCTATCAACGTAAAGATATACTGGATGTAACATTTAAAATAACAAAGTTAGCACGAGTAAAATTCACAAAGTTTGACCTAGGTACTTGAACATCTTGTAGACTACTAGACAACTTGAATGTCGCATTCAAAATGAATTAATTATCATTTTCGAGATAAACTTTTTTGCAACATTGCATTTTAAAACAGATTCCAATATCTCAAACTATAAAAATTAGGTATAGGGAACCTTAAATAAAATTGATCTAGTTTTAGTGTACACTTCAAAAATGCGTTTGTTATTAAGTTCAATTAAGAAAACATCACTTTGATGCACTGCTACATTTTGGAACACCCTGTATCTTGCAGATTATTTTTAAAATGTAGATCTAATCCACCTACATATATCCCAATATAAAACATTTCAAAAATTGTTGCCATTTGACTACCAGAGACCACAGCGTTACCACTGTTACACCCTGTAGAGTGTTACAGATAATACATATAACTGATATTATTGAAAGCTCTAGGGAATTGAAAAACTTTTTGCTTCAATGTCATATTGATACACTGGAATTGAAATTATATACAGAAATAAAAAAGAACATAAACGTTTAATTCAAAACCAATCAAGTCTGAGCCAACAAGAGAGAAAATATCGGTTCCTCGTAAAGAAGGGAACACTTAAATTAGTGTTAATTTATTGCAAGGTAAAATTTATTGCAAGAAATTTGTCAAATATATCGGGGTTATTTTAGATGATAAATTAAGTTTTAAAGCGCATATTCAGTATTACCGCAAGGTTTTATTATTTGAATGTCCACTCGCTGATAAGTGGCGATTGCATACGGAAGTTAGGACATTTTTTTTTTTTGTTTAATGGGTAGAAATCCTTTATGGACACTGCCAGCTTGGGTCGAGCGCTGTGCGGTAGTGTGGGACTCCAGTTCGATTGTGGAGACTGGTTATGCCCACTGAAACCACCCCATCTGCCTCTACTAGTGCTGCCACGAAACGTCCTGATGGAGATCTACGTCGCAAGAGCACCAAGTAGCCTAAGTTCTCCTTCTACTCTCCATTGACCTCAACTTCTTTCTTGCGACTCCTTCGTTTTCATGATGGTTTGGATCATTTCGTGTATCGCCTCCCATTTTTTCACCGACTGCACCATGTTATCTATCAGGTTCGAGGCTGTAACTGCGTATTAACTGTTTTATACACCTCCTGCCTGATCGGTTCCCAGTGTCGACAGTAAGATAACATGTTCAGGGGTATCTACCTCCCCGCCTTATTTGCACTTATCCTCAGTGGCCTTGCCTATCCTCTTTAAAATAACCTGAATATCCGTGACCTGTGAGTGCTTTGGTCAAATAAAACTCTACCCCCTGTGCTGCA
This sequence comes from Protaetia brevitarsis, assembly GCA_004143645.1. Lineage (NCBI taxonomy): Eukaryota > Metazoa > Arthropoda > Insecta > Coleoptera > Scarabaeidae > Protaetia > Protaetia brevitarsis. The sequence goes on along the minus strand of RXPK01000261.1, from coordinate 1,189,366 downwards.
GTTGTTAACTTGCTCAAGTCTGGTAAAAGCCTCCTGGTTCATTCTCCTTTTCAGCCTTGTTCCATCTTTCTTGCTACTCTTTTTGGGTCTGATCCTTGGCTACTCTTGCCATTTCATGGCTTCTCCCCTCGTGGATTACTTTTCTCTTACTGGCCATCAAGTCGACAGGTAGAACTCCTGCGATGACCTGGAGTGCCACTGTAGAAACTGTTTCATAGGCAAATGCCACTCTAGTCAGGACTTTCCTTTGTGTCCTCTCCATTACTAAGCAGTTGCTGTAATTAGTCATTACATGTCCCCATATAGGGTCACCATATAGTAGTATCGAGTGGACCACTCCGGCAAGAACCGCTCTCTTGGCGCTACTTGGTCCTCCGATGTTTGGCATTAATTGTGTTAACCTTCCAATTCTTTCTTCAGCCTCACCTCTGGTTTTCTCGATGTAGTATTTAAAGCTGTTTTTCGTATCGAACCAGACTCCTACGTATTTTATAGTTTTCCTAGGCAGTATCTCCACCTGGCTTATGTTAGAACTTATACTTTCCGTTTTCCTTTTGCCGGTGATGATCAGCACTTCAGTTTTTTTTTTCTGGTGCCAGCAGCAATTTATTCCTCTTCATCCATTCATCTAATCTCATTAGGCTCTCGTTTGTGTTTCGGACTAAAACAGTTTCTATTGTTATTAATGCCAAATCATCGGGGAACCCAATAATCTTAGCTAGTCCCTGCAACTCCATTCCAAACACTTCATCATGCAATAGATTCCATAGAGTAAGCCCCAACACTGGTCCTAGATACCTCCGCTCTAACCTCTATTTTCCCCGCTTCGTTATTTGGCATATCTTTCCTTGGTATCCGATATTTTCTACTTTCTAGCCTTGCAAGGACTGTACTCCAATTCGTTGTATTGAATGTGTTTTTTACATCTAGAGTTACTAGCGCATTCCAGTCCTTGTCTTCTCTGCCATACATCTTTGCAACTATTTCCAGGGCTTGCAGCGCGGATCTTCCACTTCGGAATCCATATTGGTTATTGGCGAAACTTCCTTTCATTTCTATTTCATCTTCTAGTCTCCCCTTTATAAGTGTTTCGTAAAGCTTGCTGAGTGATTTAAGTAGGCAAATTGGTTTGTACGCATTTGTCTTCCCTGGTCTACTACTAAGTTAGGACATTAGCTATGGGATCATAACACCATCGTGAAATTGAATAGAAATGTCATCAAATGGTACACTGATGGCTCCAAAACGCCAGAGGGAACTGGAATTGGAATACATGGGCCTAGAACCAAGTATTTCGAAAGCTTGGAAAAATACCCAAGTATCTTCTAGGCGGAAATACACGCTATTGAAAGATGCGTCCAGTTCAATATTGACAGAAATTATCGAAAGCAGGATCATCATGTCTGATAGTCCGGGTCACACAGGAATGGAAGGAAACGAAATAACGGATAATCTCGCAGAAAACCTTTTGTGGGGCCTGAACCTTTTTGCGGGGTAATTAGCAGTACAATACTAAAGAAACTAAAAAGAGAAACGGAGCAAAGAAAATCCAATTACTGGGAGAATCTCCAGGGAATGAAGCAAAGTAAAATTCAACTAGAACCAGGAGAGGTTTACAGAATGCATCAACTTGAGTAAGAACAATGTTCGCATATTAATAGGAATACCTTCAGGCAATTGTAAACTGAAAGATACCTGAGTAAGCTTGGATTCGCAAACAAATCTGAATGTAGATTTTGTGGAGAGCAAGGTAAAACACCCATCTCCTCTCAAATTGCGTAGCACTGTGCAACTCAAGAGCGTTGCATCTGGAAGCATGTGAAATCGAAGAGGGAGACTTACCTAACCTGGGGCCTTATGATATCCTACACTTTCTGAAAGGAATAGGTTTAGAAGGCCAGCTGTAAAACAGCATTTTCTAGTAATGCTACTAAAGAATTAATTGTTACGTCAATAATTAGGTACGCGTGGAAGAATGAAGAAACATCGAACGATACTAAAATTCCACTGTCTTTTAATTCAATGATTAATTACAAAGCCAATGAGACCAATTGTATCACGTATAGACTCACCTACTTATAAATTGTCCACATGGCTAGTGAATCAATACAAAAATTTACCTATTAAGCAATAAATTTACTGTAGAAGAAGAGATGGACAACCGACTTCCTTTTCTAGACAGTTTAGTGATAAGAAATAAGATCTAGTCATCTACAGGAGAGAAACCAACGCCACGACTTCAACATCAGAAGAAAATCGCGACTAAAAGTTTCTTAAATTACCTTTCCATGGTATTTCAAAAGGTTTAGGCAACATTTTTAAAGAACAAAATTTGAACATTTGCTCACGTCACATAACACACTGAGAAATCTTTTAGGTAACACGAGAGATAAACCTCATCCCGATGATAGATCGGAGATTTACAAAATCGGTTGTAGCAATAAAATTTACATTGGTCATACAAAGCGTGCGCTCGCAACTAGGTTTAAAGAACACGTAGCGTGTTATCGCTATGGGAGACTTGAATCATCCAGCGTTGCGCAACATATGAACAATACCGGACATAAAATCGATATAGAAAACCTTGAATTAGTGAAAACGTACTATCACCGAAAGAGTTAGACGCACACGAAACACTAAAAACTTATTGAATCGGGGAGTGGCACCCCTCCACCACTCAAGTTTGATAGATTTATGAGGGAAGGATCATATTTGTTGCTAATTCTTGGTATTTCGAAGAGTCAAGTAGACGTAGAAAGGGCACTTGTAACTGTGTTTCCTTTTTAGAGAGAGATGGCGGTGCATGTCCCGAATTAATAAAATCTGATGTATTTGACCCATAAATATGCGATAGTGAACAGATATTTATGGGCCAAATATGCTATATATTTTTCAGATTTTCTTGGTGAATGGTTTTCGATACCTGAATGATTGAAACTCACGGTGAAAGCCTATTTTATTTAGATAAATACCAATCAGGTGATTTATGTTACCATGTACAGTGTTTTCTTTGTTTAATTGCATACGCAATATTGTATTATATATATGAAAATGAGAAACATTGTTTATGCTGTGGTTAAATGCACAATATTTTATTTGAAATGCAAATTCCTAGGATGTAACTATATATACATCATTATTTGTAATATATCCACATTATCCGATCCTTTATTTACTCCGTTGTATATACGCTTTTGTAATTACTGGGTATGACTCAGCCTACTAATAATGTAAACAATTCAACAATTCCTTGTTTTCTGTAATAAGTACCAGAACTAAGTGTTAGTATTCTATATTAGATAAAAAATAGAACCGTAACACTTATTGCAGATTACCCAGTGAGGTACTACGTAATAGATAAATACATTTTTAATATTTGCGTTAGTACACTGAAAAAGTTGGATAAAAAATAATGATAGCAAAACTTCGTAATTAGTGATTCTATAATTCTATTAAAACATATACCTCTTTTAGTTTACACTATAATTGGATAATTTATTGTTCTTCCTGTGTTAATAGTTGATACTATTTATTGTATTTGTAATAGGTTATAGGAGCCTATATTTTTCTCAGTGTAGGTACACGCACTTAATTGCATAATTATCAATAATTGGAGAGCAATCCATACTTTCATTTATATTACACTGAATTTAATTAATTACTTTGACATTCTAATAACCTTAGATCTTTTCAATATGGTTGTTAAAAAATTTATGGCAGTTAAAAATACAAATGCTAAATAACTGTTTATAGAATAGCAAAGAGTAGATATATATATATGGTATTTTATTTCGCGGTTTATGTTACTCCTAATACCTTTTAGTATTGCATGTTGCATCACTAATTAACAATACAACCATATAGTTACAGGTACCATGAGTATCATGCATAATGTCATATTCTAACCAATCGAATTTAAGTGTAGTAGCGAAATCTTTTATATAAATTGTCTCGGATAATGACTAGGACGGCTTTTTAAGGATTAAAAATCCTTCGAGTTTATATCTAGGCAAAATACCAGATATAAAACAAACTGTCACTTATTGGGCAACATATTTAATTTGAAAAATGTGGATCTGTCTTTTGCCAGTGTATCTGATAAACATTTGTAGCTTGTAAGTAAATTAATATTAAGTATTAGACGAATTAAATATTAATTAATAATATTCATATTTATTTAATTTATGTTTATTGCACGCAGTGTTATCAAATGGGTAAATATACTGCAAAATACGGTAGTGGCACAAAACTAAAGATAAATTGGAACCAAAAAGCCACAAATGTGAAGTAAATGGAAGAATGATATGAACAAAGTAAAAGTAGTGAAAGATGTAGGGAAAATGAATAGCAAAACTAAAAGAATTAACAGGGGAAAAGGAAAATATTGGGAAAAATGGAAGCAGAGCAAATGAGATAATGAAGATAGCAACGTGGAATTTATAGGGTACTAATGGAAAAGGAGCAGTTAAATAACGAATGTGTGAAAAATGCATTTGATGTAGTAGCGGTACAAAAAATAAAACTAAAAAAAACTGTGGGATTATATTTTTAATAGTGGAAATGAAAATAGAGTAACAGGGTGGAGTTTGTAATTAAGAAATAGTAGGATCAATAGTAGAATTTAAAGCATTTACGGGAAGAATGACTCAAAGGAAAATACCAAAAAATTAGCTTAATGAATGTGCACCCCCCAATTGAAGGTAAATCCATTGAAGTAAAATAGGAATTTTATAACGAATTAATCAGTCAGGTTGATAAAATTCTAATTATGATTTGAAAATAGGGTTGAAGAATTTTAATGCGAAGATAGCAAGAGAGACAATATACTACCCTGCAATATGAAAATTTTGTGTATACATGAAAAGACTACAGAAAATGGAGGTTACGAAAATAGTGTAAAGAGTTTTTGGGAGAAAAGATATATGGAAAAAAGTCCAGACGGAAGAACGGTGAATCAAATAGATCATGTACTAGTATAAAAGGATGAAGATGAAAGTATAATGAATATAATAAGCTACAGAGGTGCACACCTAAACACCAATCACTTTTTAATGGGAATTAAATTGAAACAGATAGCACTGGCGAATAAGAGCAAGAAAAAAAAAAATGAAAACGTAACAATATGACTAACAGAAAAAGAAAATAGAAGTCGTTAAATATAAAACACTGCTAAAGACAGAGTTGGAGAAAATAGGTGAAAAGAGAAAGCAGACAAAATATAAACAATTATGAAGCAAAGTGCTGAAGCATCTTGAGACAAGAAAGAAGAGGGAAGGAACATGTGGTTTGATGAGAGATGCAAAGAAATTGTAGAAAGAAGGAATAAAGCAGGACTGAATATGATTTGCAGTAAAACAGAAACAGGCAAAAATATCACGAAGAAATGAAAGAATGCAAAAAGATACTAAGAAACCAAAAAAGAGTATGCCGGGAGCAATTTTTACTGGGATTAGAAATAAAATTTAAAAAATAAGGTGGTGAGAACGTTGCATATGGGTATAAGAAGCGAGAAACAAGGGCATAAACCAAAATCTATGTTTTATAGAGGAGAAAATAGACAACTAATAACGGACGAAGAAAAAATATGAATAGATGGAAGGAATATTCTGAAAAACTTTTAAACAACGAGGTAGTGAATCCGCAAAATGATGAAAGAGAGTTAGAACTAGAGCCTCAGGAGGGAAAGAAAATTGGACCGCCAACTGTGGAGGAGATAAAAGAAATTATGAAAAAACTGAAAAATAGCAAAAACACTGGAGGGGATGAGACAACAGCGGAGATATTTAAATACGGAGGCGAAAAACTGGTAGGAAAGGTCAAAGTATTCTTAGATAAGATTTGACATAGAGAACAGTTACCTAGAGAATGGAATGAGGGATATGTATATGTGCCCAATATACAGAAAAAGAATTAAGCCCAAGTGTAATAATTACCGAGGGATAGCACTTCTGATGGCAAACAAGGTGTTATCCTTAGTATAAAAGAAAAACTAATGATAGAAACGGATAGAACTATAGGCGAATACCAAGCGGGTTTTAGGAACGATAGAGGGATAGTGTATCAAGTATTTGCCCTGAAAATAACCAAAGCGGAATATTTCGAGAATAAGAAAATACCTATGTGTCTTTCGTAGACTTCAAACAGCGGTACGATAAAGTGATAGAGATCAATTACTACAAGTAATGAAGTGAATGCACATCTCGTACAAATTAATAGCACTGATCAGAATAGCACTAGAATAGTCAGAAATGAGAGTGAAAATCAATAAAAAATTACCAGAGAAATTTAGTGTAAAAATGGGACTAAGACAAGGAGATCCAAGAAAAGAATTGGTACGCCGAGACAAAGATGGAAGAAAGCGGTGGGAAGAAGATAGACGCAGAATCAATATTAGGAACTGGAGGTAAGAGGCAAGAGACAGAGGACGATGAAAGAAGATTGTGGAGCAATTTGTTCTTTAATATTTCATCTTTCTGCGCATAAACACCAAACACAATTTTCATCATTCTTTACAAATATTAATGGCAAGTAATGTTGAGGAATGTATGTATGTATGTATATATTACAAGGGTGATATTACACTGCGACCTAAAAGATCTATTGTGTCCCTTGTTCTTGCTGTTTTACAACTGGCCTTCCAATCCTATTCCTTTCAGAAAGTGTAGGATATCAGAAGGCCCCAGGTTAGGTAAGTCTCCCTCTTCGATTTCACGTGCTCCCAGGTGCAACAGTGCTATGCAATTTGAGAGGGGTGCCATCCTATTCCCCAATCTGCTCCAGTCGTTTTGCTCCTTCTTTGTTCCTTCCTTGTGAGGTACTCTCACTTTGGAAGTGGAAGGCTTCTTATGGAGGTCCTGCTCCAATTCCTGTTTATTAGCGGTGTCGTCCCGCTAATAAACGTCCTTCCTCCATGGTTGATCCAACGAGTAGCTAGGGAAGAAAAGGTCGACCTCCACAGAGCCCCGCATGCAAAGGTAAGACTAAATACAATGGGTTGCGCCAGGTGCCCCAAGGTTGGAGTAGTAGACTGGTCTATTATCCAGCCACGCATCTCATCAGCCTAGTCCGCCACCTTAGGATTCAGGTTTTTGTTGAGGTTGTCTCCTCTCGGTTCGTGCAGTTAAGGCAAGACCTCCCACCCCTTTCGGGACCTGGTTTAACAGTTGGGCTTTCGGTAGCCGAAAGCAACAACTGGCATCGTTGTAGAACCCTGTCCCCTTAGCCACGACACGACAGCTCGGGCGAGGAGGGAATGGTTCACGGCAACGGTCTTCATTCACCCTGCTCCGGTTTTAAACAGAAAGGACGAACTTATAGCCGCCACTAACCATCTCGTCTTGAGCGAACCCTGACAAGATGGTCTTTCCCCTATCCACCACCTCGGGGACGCGCCTGGTAGGTACTCCCAACCCCCAGGAATATTGAGGAAACAATAGGGTCGAGTCCTTCAACAAGTTATACAAAAAACGACTTACCGTACTTCACTTTTATGTTATACGATGATGAATGCCTAAAACAATTCAATATTTGGGTTTCATATTTGTGAGTAGAACCAATTCAAAAAGTGATAAATTTCAAATTATATTCTAAGACGTCACAACTGTTTTGGCAACAAAAAAAACTGACGATTTTGCGTTCGTCCAGTGCTAGCCCAGTGTCACATATGTCCGGCATTATTTAATTACTTTAGTTAGTTTTTAAATGACATCTAGTATAATTATTTAATAATTGCGTGATATTACAATACCCTGGGAAATTATTAAGTATTAGGAAAATAATTTGTAAAAATTCTAAAGTAAGTTTATAAGACTATTGTTGTTATAGGATTTATACAAATCAAATATGTAGGTCATTTTACGCAACTTATATTAGATCCTGAATTTGAAATAGTTACTGACCAAAATTTACCATCTATTGATGATATTGTGATTATTGAACATTTTTCCAACAAATATAGATTTTAGGAAAATGTTTTTCTAAAAACAACACTATGCACAAACTATACAGGGTATTCCACGTAACTGGTTCATTAAAAGTTAATGTTGTTCTATTATTTACTTATATTTGAGATTTTGTCACCAGTATCTGTTCGATTGGAACTATAAATGCAAAACACCTTAACCAAAATATCACTTCCGGTTGACCGGAAATGGATGTCAACTTTTTTATTTTAAATAGAATGATATAATTTTTTATTCATTTTTGAATTCTACATCTATAAATACGTCAGTTTTCATTAGCTATTCCTATAGCTACATGTTGCGTTTTTGAGTATTTAAGTTTTTCTTTTTTTTTTTAGTCATAATCATTGCATCATTGTGAAATTAATATCTCGGTTAATACTGCAAGTAGACACTCCAAATTTGCTATGTTACGAATGTAGATATTACTCTAAGAAACGGTAGGCACACTTTACATTCTAACATACAGGGTGTTCAAAACTGAAGAGCAAAGTGACATATTTTCAAATGCAGAAAACTCAATTTTTTTAAATAGAACACCCTGCATTTTAATTCGGAATTAGGAAGGAAATATCATCCCCTATCACTTTATATGAGCATTCCCTATACCTATCTTTAATAGATTTTAAGATATGAACGACTTTTTGTTAAACAGACTAAGTAGCCTTATCTTTAAATGTTTGTAGCTGGCTCTGAAATGGATTCACGTCAAATTCATGTATTATTTTTGAATAACCATACAAGAATGTCTGTTCAAATAGTCATTTCTATTAATATTGCATTGTACGAAAGTGTAATTACAATGATATACATAAACACTTTTGGTTAGTCAATGAATTTGACATTAATCCCATTCAGAGCCAGCTACAAACACGCAAAGTTAGGGCTACTTAGTCTGGTTAACAAAAAGTCGTTAATATCTTAAAATCTATTAAAGATAGGTATAGGGAATGCTGATATAAAGTGATAGGGGATGATATTTACTTCTTAATTCCGAATTAAAATACAGGGTGTTCTATTTAAAAAAAAAAAGAATACTGAGTCTGTTTAACAAAAAGTCGCTCATATCTCAAACTCTATTAAAGATAGGTATAGGGAATGCTCATATAAAGCGATAGGGGATTATATTTACTTCCTAATTCCGAATTAAAATACAGGCTGTTCTATTTAAAAAAAAATGAGTTTTCTGCATTTGAAAATATGTCACTTTTTTCCTCAGTTTTGGACACCCTGTATGTTAGAATGTAAAGTGTTCTTACCGTTTCTTAGAGTTATATCTACAGTCATAACATAGCAAATTTGGAGTCTCTACTTGCAGTATTAACCGAGATATTAATTTCACAATGATGCAATGATTATGACTAAAAAAAAAAGAAAAACTTAAATAACTCAAAAACGGCAACATGTAGCTATAGGAATAGCTAATGAAAACTGACGTATTTATAGCTGTAGAATCCAAAAATGAATAAAAAATTAGACCATTCTATTTAAAATAAGAAAGTTGACATCCATTTCCGGTCAACCGGAAGTGATATTTTGGTTAAAATATTTCACATTTATAGTTCCAATCGAACATATAATGGTGCCAAAATCTCAAATATAAGTAAATGGTAGAACATCATAAACTTTTAATGAACCACTTACGTGGAATACCCTGTATACAAACTCAATGTCACAATTATTGAAAATTTGACACATTAACTGACGGCGGAGACACAGATTGTGCAATAGGCGAACGTTAAACCGCTAATTAATTGTTTATAATAAATTTTTATAGTTATAAAAGGGTTAAATATCTTTTTTTTTTTAATTATGTCACCTTATTTGAGAAAGGCGCACGTAATCTAATTATCACTAATATAATAAGAGAATCAAATTTCTAAATATATGAACGTATTTCATAAAAAGGATAATCAAATTACAACCATCTTTCTCAGACAATGCCACATAATTTTTCGAAAATCAAAGATATCTTGGGAATTAACAGGTTTAAGCCTAAGGTATGTTGTATCTTATTTGTTAAACATTTACTGGTAGTTCTTAAAATGAAATAATAATGAGGGTATTATTTTTGTAAAAAAACAAAGTTTAAGACTATACGAAACGCCCTGTACAAGTGTTAGGTCATAAAGAAATCATAATCCTGCAAAAATGTATAAAACCTTTTTTTAAACTGTCACTGTTTACGAGTTAAAGAGGAATTCCCTGCCAATGGAACACCCTGTATATTTCCTATTTAATAAGTGAAGAGCATATTAAATGCTTAATTCATCAAGTACTTAATATTACTTTCTTTACAAACTGCAGCTGAGTGACATAAAACAAATACACAGCTTTCAAGTTCAATATTCTACTCAATAAATGGATAAATAAAACAAATAAATGAAAAGTTTGTTTTATTTCTAGTATTTTCCCCTTATAAGTACATATTCTCAAACGGTTTTTAATTCTTAAAAAGACATCGCAATCATTTCCCTATACACGAGATCGCCTGTGTAAGACCACACTACTGCACTCAAATTTTATTTTAATTTCTTTTGTTTCAATGTTGTAGCCAATAAAATACTTCTTGTATAATCTACTTTTTTAGTGTAATTGTTGGCTTTTTGATAAAAAAATTCTTCAATTCAGTAAGACGTTTCGACTTGTTCATTTAAACCTTTTTCAATTACAATACATATTTGAGACAATTTCCTTAATTGTAAATGAGTATTAATTACTAACAACATTATATTGTTGTATCAAAGTTCTTTCTTTTATTTGGGTGTTTCAAAACATTCTTTAATGAATGAAAACAAAAATGCTTTCAAACAACGAAATAGAAGAACAAACTTTAATACAACAAATTAATGTTGTTCGTAATTAATACTCATTTACATACTAAGGAAATTGTCAAATTGTTTCAAATATGTAGTGTAATGCAAAAAGACTTAAATAAACAGGTCGAAACTGCTTACGGAATTGACGAATTTTTGTATCAAAAAACTAACAATTTCTCTAAAAAGTCAATTATACTTAAATTTTATAAATTTAATTTGTTGGATCGAATTTAAAATCGATTTAAATATAGTCGATATATAAGGAATAATTCTTCGTTTTCGAGTCCGGTTCCAAATACTCCGAATTCAAGAAATTAACAAGCATTGAAGAAAAAGCGCTACTTACGAAGACATCTCCATGACATTATTTCATATAACAGAAAAAACAACTAACAAAAAACTGCATCCAATTCCATTTACGTTTCGCCCGAAGTAGCTATCGTGTGTTCCCATTTAGGAAAGATGAAAATAATTAAGAGTCAATTCCATATATGATAGTTGTACTAAGTAGGTAGGTAAGTATTTTAATCGAAAACAAAACTAAAAGGAAACTTCCATGGTACTTTTACTTTTAATTCTGCGAATGGATTTTTGTTTCCGAATACAACTTGATTAAATATAGTTATTTTAAAAGAAACACAATATACGTTTTAATTAATTGCAATTCGAAGAGGATAAATACAAAAAAATAAAATGGCTAATGATATATTTAATTTCTATATGAAATCATTTCATTTTTAATAGCTTCGGATCAGATAATTCATAAAAATTGTGTCTCATATAGTTCCAGTATTTAGTAAGCTCATTAATAATTCATTAGATGTAGGTATATATAATTATAATTAAATTGTACGTCGAATGTACATTGTAAGCTTTTCTTTTAATGGCTCTAGCTACCTGCACATTTGCAAAACAATACGAACTCAACCTATATCAATAAACTAATAAATCAATATTATATAATTTTATTTGCGTACCTACCCACGAACAGTACGAATATGAAAATTGAAGTCGTAATCTGTCGTTATTTTGTATATACAGTGTAATGTTAAAAGTATCAGGAACAGTCTGTCGAAGTAGGTACATTTTTTTTTGTCTGCTGTCAGGGATATTATAGTATTATTACATACATCCAAACGCGTATAACTCGAAAACTATCACATATAACCATTTAGCGCCTAGTATAAGTTTACACTGATTTCCGACATACAAAGCAGCCACATAACTGTATACAGAGTATTTCCTTAGAATAAGGAAATATGCTAAAATTTATATTTAGGTGAACACCCTGTATAACTTTTCAAACTACCTTTCTATAGACTATTTGATCACAAAAAAACACAAAAAAAGGCCATTATAACCGATTTCTGAAATTCGATAAAATAAGCACAATATATGTCATTCCACGTTTATTGGAACACCCTGTATATAAATATCTATACTAATCGAAAGGGCTGACTAAACGGTACAAGTCCTCCATTGAAACTTTTTTCTATCTCTTACCGTTTGAAAGTTATTCAGAAAAAACCAAATTTGGGCCAAATTGCAAGAGTGAATTGCACCTCCTAAAGTTGAAGTTCCGCAGCAACGGAAAGCGTCCTTGAGTCCCTCCATGGAGTCTACAAACTGACAAAGTTTCATCAAAATCTGCGATTTACAGTTCGCAAGGATCCCTGTAAGTATTGCTATGGACAGGCATCCCATTTTTCGCGAGTGTATTTTGAGTTGCATATTTTTTGAATTGTTACTTTCTTCCGAGCTGAATCAATTTACCGAGACTTTTCACAAATTTAGATTTAGTTGTATAAATTTAGTTAAAGAGTTAATTGTATGATTTATTTATTTAAGTGTTAAGTTTTTTTTTTTAATTAATTCCATTCAATTATTTGTCAAACGTTTGCTAGTTTGAGTTAATGTGTTTTCTACTAGATTTTGTCGGTGAATTGTACGACTGCTTTGTAAGTTTTCGTTAGAAAAACGATTGTAGAGTTTTGTCAGGCAGTTCCTTGTTCGACTATTGACGTGAGTAGACGTATTTTTGTATTTTTAAATCTTTGTAGCCATTTTGTAATTCATTTGATATTGAGATTTGATTTCTGTGAATATTTAGTCCATCAAGGAATTCATATTATAATAATTGTTAATATATTGAAGTGTGCACATTATAGATATAAGACCATTTATTATTTTTCTTCGGGAAAATATATCTGAGTTAATTTTTTTTTCTCATTATAATTTAAAGAGTTAATTTTTCCGTTTTTCAATTTTGCTGTTTCGTTTTTAATTATCAATCACCTCGGTTTGGTCAGTACACAGCAGTATATACAATTCTGAAGAAAATACGTTAGTATCTATATTTAGGTACATAAGTATTCCCGATAAGAACTTAACGTAAAACTTTGTAACATTAATAAAATGGGGAGGGAGGGGGGGCAGAGAAAGGGGAAGAGAGGAATTGGTCCGTGATTGGCGTCACCAGTCAATATTGCCACGAACCGTCACTGATTATAACTGCATATTTTATACAGTAATAGTTTTTCAAAAACAGTTTCATATATAAAAACTTTTCTTCTTTCTTAGATTTTTAATATTCGTATTAAGTCGATGTATCACAATTATGGAAGTTTAAAAGTCATCTGATACACTTTTTATGCGGAAATTTAGTATTACATTTCAATAAATGTAATTCGATTTGTGCCGTCATAAAAAGCAATAGAAATAAAACAATTAAAAAAATAACTATTTTTTTTTTAAATAAAGGTAACCATTTTTTTCCAAAGTGTATAAGATTTTTCTATATTTTCTATACTGTTTTAATATAAATTGCCAGTTGGTATTTATATCTGCTAGATTATTTTATATATCCATATTAAGAAACTCTTGTAAAACTAAACCTTAAACAATTTTTAATATACCTACTTTTTGGTTAATTCAACACTTTTGAATGTACTACTCAAATATGTTCCATTAACATTTTTAATTGTTATATCAAGCACAAGATAGTAGCCTTAACAACAATAACTTACTTTACAAAAGTAAATACAGGTAATGATATAAAACAGAAGAAGTAGAGTTAACAGTAAAATATTAGCACTTTATGTAATGTTAATTCAAATTTTAGAGCACATTGCTCGTATTTAGAACAAAAATAGTGTTAAGTTAATTGAGAAACGGTTAACTGAAACATTTTTTCTCCAGCATACAAGATGCACATTCATTTAATGATGTTTTTTTTTATTTCGATACCATCAAAAAGTGCTTCTCTCATTTCAACCTGTTATAACATGTTGATAAAAAATATAATATTATCTTATAAATGATGATTTTAAGATTAAATAAAGTAGTACTGCAAGATTTATAAAATATTAGTCACCAACAAACAAGCAATTGAATCAAGTTAATGAGCAAAGATACTTAAACCTTTTTATGCACATAAGTGTCTAACTTCTTAGATACCAATATTAAATGAACTATAATATATATGCTGACAAGATACAGGCTAACAATGTGAAAATTACTTAAATCTTTTTTTTCAAATCTTTTCAAACCGTGGCGTTGGATTAGAAAGATTGATGTTGAATGATAGGTTAGATCTTCCGACCTACATCTTTCGGATTATTTTTTTATGGGGGAGTTAAAAATAATACTTTGGTAAGTTGATGTACAAAATAACATTGAAGAAATTTACGATGAACTCCAGATTCTCAGACAATTTAGTTACTAGAAAAATAACACAAAGGACAGTCCAAACTGTCGAAATATCTGCACACTAATGGCATTGTTTGTTATTGTATTTGTGAGACTTTCTTTTTCTTCTCTACTATTATTACAGCCACTTGAAATTTCGTTTGTCGTTACAAAGTTTACAAAAACGCAATCTGGCATTTGTAAAATGTTCCCTAATTTTCATTCAAATTCCTGTTAATATAAACATAGGAGGCTAAACGACGGATTCTCCCACAAGCTTTTTTAAAATCTGGAATGTCCTATTAAGACCGCCTATTTTGAAATTTGGAAAAAACGCATTATTTATTTAAACATGTTCTGATATTTTTACAGTGATAAAGAGTGCACATTCGATAAAAGACCGTCTGAGGTCCCACTGATCCTTTTGACGAAATTTACGAGGACATTTTGATATAGTAGCTTAATTTCATAGATAGCTTGAGTCTCGTCTTTCCGTTCAGGAATTTTCTTGGGTTATTGATATACACTGTGCATTAGCCAGATGGAAAATAATCGATAATAAATAAATGGGTCGGGTCTCGCCATCCCGCTCTCCGTCCCTTCAGATTCCAATGTCCGTGCCAACACGCGTTTTCGAAGCATAGACAAACCAGCGGAACAAACCCCGTTTTGGTTTGCGGAATCTTATCCACCTTTACGGACAGTGGTGCTGTCTGATCGATGTAGTTCAAGATGCTGGTGTTGACTCCAACTTTGCCGGAGAAGCCCTTGCATCCACTATATTTTGCCCTGTAAGCCTCTGGGGTTGCTTCAGACCACAACACCAACTGCAGCGGGGGAAGCCAAAGAATGGTCCCCATAGCAGCCGTCGGCGTCGAGGACATGGCTCTCGTGATGCCCAAAGAGGCAATCCTTTGGACTTTACTAAGCGCACTTATAGCATAGCCTAGATTTGCTCTATGACACCAGACTAGCGAGGCGTAAGTTATAGAGGGTACTATAACTTTGTCCTACAATGGTATAGCCAGAGTACCATTGCAGGCATTAGCCTCCACGTTCTACCGGACATACCCCTGCAGGCCAGAGGTTTCTTATGGCTTTGTTCGTCACATGTTCTAAATGTGATTTGTACAGCAGTTTAGCGTCCAAAACAACGCCTAGATATTTAACCTCGGTTGATACAAGTATTTTTGAGCCGAATATAGTGGGACACTGGAGTTTGAAGCTTCCTCCTCAATGTGAACGGAACCATAGTCGTTTTGCTAGAGTTGACATTAAGACCCTCTCTTATACACCACCTCTTTACAAGCCTGAGCGCGACCTGCATCCTTTCGGATACCACGCCCTCAAATTTCCCACAGACAAGAATGGTGATGTCATCAGCATAGGCCTGCCCGTGGAAGCTTACCCCCAAAGCTCAGAGAGCAGGCCGTCTACCAGAAGGCACCATAGCAGCGATGACAGTACGCCGACCAATTGACTATAATTTGTTAACCCACGTCATTTTCATGCTTACTGTATATTATTACTACTTTGTGATAATCGACAAGGCAAGAATGGGTCATCCCAGATTTCAAGAACTACCAGGCTGCAAATACGCAGGATTGAGACATAATAATATTGTATATTGTGTAAAAGGTAGCCTTTTGGGATTGATATGAGACCACATGATTTTGACATATCTATCTAACAGAAAATTCGTGGTGGAAACCACGGATCTGATAAGCTGAAATCTAAAGATAGCTTTGGAGAATTGATCTAATTTACAGACGGATCAAAAACCGAGAACGGGACTGGAGCTGGAATCTATAGGTAGTAGGGTGAGAAACACAATGATCACCCTTCTTCTAGGACAATACGGTCTTTCAGGCAGAGGCGTATGCAATATTGCACTATGCAACTGACACCAATCAGAGGGCTTCTAAAAACAAGTAGATCTGTATTACAACAAACAGCCAGGCGATACTGCGGGCATTAGTGAACCCCAAAATACAATAAAAATTAGTCTAGGAATACATTCGAGGACTGAATAGTCTAACAGGCCGCAATAGCGTCACTTTGTTGTGGGTGCCCGGACATTCGGCCATTGAAGGAAATGCAAAAGCCGATGAGTTTGCAAGGAAGGGATCATCGGCTTGATATGTAGGCCTAGAACCAATTCTAAGAGTGTTCAAAAATACAGCAGGAAAGCAGGTAAGAAGCTGGGTAAAAGAAAACAGAAAGAATACTATGATAAAACAACCAGGCAAGTGCATGGAAAGACCTTTCTTAAAGTACCATCAAAGATGAAGACTGATGAACTACTGCAGCATAGTAGGAATCATCTGCGCTCTATAATAGATCAGCCATAAGGAGAACTGCGCACTGAAACGAAACCTACCGAAAATTTAATTGAACCCAGAAGGTTACTTCCATCAACCAGGCAGAGACCTGTAGAGAATTGTGCAGGGTACTAGAATACTGGTAAAAGAAATGGGAAAGCAAATATAAAAACCAAGAGGCTGCAGAGTTTCCGGAGACGGCTCCCACAAAAACAAACTATATGGTTAGAAAACTTAGCCATAATAATGTTTATATCAGGGCACATATTTGGGAAAGTGGAGAGGAATAGACTTGAGAAAGGGCAACTTTATAAATTTATAACTGCAATTTTACACTTATCATTTAAGGAAAATTGTTTTTTAAATTAACAAAATAAAAAAAAACAAATAATATGATTGGCTTCACCACGTTTTTCTTGTTATATGTGATGTTATTAAACCTATTTGTTCCCCATACGTACTTCTAAAAAAAAAATGTGGATTTTTTGTCCAACTATTTTAGATAACAGTGTTGATGAGCTGATCAGTTAAATTTTCTATTTATGCAGATATACCATTTTGCCCTTGTTAAAGTAACGATACACAACATGGCACATACAACCACATGTGTATGTGCATCACGATAACCTCGGCCTACAATGCACCTGCACCATAAATGATAAGTTATCGTAAAATTCGACACCCGCTAGGGAGGGGCATTGCTTCTTACGTCTGGATATTTCTTTATTTTTTTACATAGAAATTGCTCGCGCCATTTATACAAGGGCGGCGCTATGCATATGTATTTGTACGCTATCCGTACTTCTGCAACAATCATGTATAAAGATCTCAATTTTTTTCTAAAGGTGCTCACTGCTGTTATATCATTTACAAATCAAAATAGTAAAAATACATCACCACGTGTTATTCCTAACGATCCCCAACAGATAAAATACCAAAAATAATATAGTTTTTGATTGCTTGGATGAGATAAATAGTTTTCTGCATAAGCAAATTATATTTGATGCTAAATATGAGGATAGAATCACACTGAATATCTAATAATTCGTCAATAATGACTAGAGTTGGGCAATTGTCCGGCGGAGTAGATACGTATTGCGACGCGGGCCTCAAATAATGTAGTATAAATAAAGCAGATCAATCGTATTATTGTAATTTAGTATGTATTTATAAAACATGTGATATTAATAGAGTTGTGCAAATTTTCCTTGGGAACAAAATCGGAGAAAGCGGGCGAACAAAAGGGGCCATCTTGCGTTGCATTCGCATTTTATATCACTACATATTTGGAAAAAATAAAAAAAAATACATTTATAAGAAAAAACAGGCACTATTGTTGCTGAATACGTACCGGCCGCACGTGAAAAATTTACCCAACTTTAATAATGACGCATCCAATGCAAGAGTTCCTTACAAATTCGGTTTTGTTGGTTGAATTTGAAAAGTTTGTTATTTGATTAGCATGCATGTAAATATGCATCTATATGTATGCGGAAATGTTACAAATTTAAGTTCATAATCTTTACATATACATATGCAAACTTATTCTTGGTTTCTTGTAAAGTTTACCATAAATCACAACACCATGAAATTGTTATATAAAGTAATTTTTCTGCCTCAAATATAAACAACACTAACTTGGCGTTCAGAATGAATTGCGTAATTGTAAACAATCTTTTTTCACTCAAAATAATTATAATTATCTGAATGATATCTTAGTACGTTGTCGGATTTGCCATATTTAATTTAAATTTAATAAATATTTGTTTGATTCAACAAATTTTTGCTGACAAAATATCATTGTACAGCCAAATTTGCTTTACATAAATACGTTGGCAAAACATATTTTGTTGGTTTAAGATTTCTTTTTCGTGTAGCGATGTGATTTTATATTACTTCTTTAATACAAGTAATCCAAAACTATAATCGCACACCCCAATGAAGCAGCCTTATAATTAGTAAGATTGAAACTCAATTTTTTCTCGGAAAATTTACTAACAATAAGTAAAAGGTAATACCATTGTGAGCCAAATTATGATTCTATTAATGTTGTTCAGTATAACATGATACAACTCGCTGAAGAATACTGTTTCATAACTTACCTCTGACGCAAAACACATGACATGTACATAATTTATTATATAGCGTCATAAATTAAGGGGACCCTTCTTTAACACCTCGAAAAATATATTAGTCTCAGATTCTGTTTAATTCCGTCCTGGTTTTGGGCTTTCGCAATTCCGCGCACCGCAGTATCTATCAGTACAGCGCGCGTTCGTGTTGTATACATATATCAGTCTGCTTAATTTAACGATGACTACGGCTGAAAACTATTCCAGGAATGTCTAACGCGATACCAGGGAAATTAAGAAATTTACTGCAGCCGGCTCTCACGAGCTCTTGATGAGCCACACTTTGTCGTTTGTAGTGGAAATTGTTTAAGATCGCGTATACTAACAATAAGATTGAAACGTGCGACTATAGCGGCTTACCATCAGGTACAAATACCGCGACCATTCGATAGGATTATGTACGAAGAGATTTATAATAAGCAAGTAAACAGAGGATACGTATAGAGAAGGTATTTCGGCAATTCGCTCACTGTATTCCGGAGTAATATTTTTTGGTATTAACGCCGTCGCACGAATTTATCAAGCAATTCGGGTTCAGGGTTATGCACTGTACAATTGAAATCTTAATGATAATCTTTCTGGTTTACTTATGTAATCCCGAAGTGCTAAAAAGTTGAATGAACCCAAGTATGAAAAGGTTTTCTTATATTCTATATGTACACTGAGAGAATTAGATTGTACTTTGTAATATAAATATATTATGCTTTAATAGATAGATAGTACTTTCACCCAAAAATCACCAGCATGTGACATAGGCGTCGTCAATAATATTTAATTTATACTTAATAATAATAATAATAATAAAGTAAATATAAATACATACAATGATAAAAAAACACATTATAACAAATGTAAACAAGCAGTAAAGTAAAATGATATGGCGACGCAAAAGGCGCAAGCGAAGCGAATTCACAAATACATCTCAATATCTAGATGTTATTGAAATAGGTTTCAAATTCATTCAGATCATAAAAGCGGCTCTCAATTAACATTACATTAACTTTAATTTTCGTTTAAATTCATTTAAGGTCAAGTTTCTGATATCAGGTTTTAACTTGTTGCATAGATATGAACCTGCAAACATTGGCGATTTTCTATAGAAAGAGTGGCAATATCTGTTTAAAACTATATTATTTCTATGTCGAGTGTAGTATCCATGGATTACAACTTGTGCAGAAAAAAAACCGTGAACTAAAAGTTCTGGACTAAAATGAAAACTGCACTTGACTCTAAATTAAAATAGGACAATGCTATTTCCTATGCAAAGCAAAAGTTTTGTTTGTTCAGAAAGATTATCCAAAATATTTCAGTTTCAGTCCACCTGGTATCAAATTAAAATAAACTAAGCGTGGACAATTACTAGAAATGCAAGAACAAAGCTACTACTCACCCAACCGAGGTGATTGATAATTAAAAATGAAACAGCAAAATTGAATAACGGGAAATTAACTCTTTAAACTATAATGAGAAAAAAATAAACTGAAATGTTGTTGAAATCTTTCCAAACAAAAATAATAATTGATCTTATATCTATGATGTGCACACTTCAATATATTAACAATTATTACGAAAAGAATTCCTTGATTGGCTATATTTTTACAGAAATTAAAATCAAAATGAAATACAAAAATGGCAACAATAACATACAAAAATACGTCTACTCACGTCAATAGTCGAACAAGGAACTCCTTAACAAAACTCTACAATCGTTTTTATTACAAAAATCGCTCTCTCAAAAACGTACAACGCAGTCGTACAAACAATACGCCAATATTAAATAGAATCCGCATTAAATCTACATAAGCAAACGATAGACATTTGAATGAATTGAATTAATTTAAAAAACTTAACACTTAATTAATTAAATCATACAATAACTCTTAAACCAAAATTTATAAAAAGCAAAAATTATTGTGAAAATTCTCGGTACATTGAAATCAAACGAACGGAGTAAGCATAACAACAAAACTATGCAACTTAAAATACACTCAGCGGTAACGCGGG